>JABCKO010000012.1:0-99088 GCA_018855915.1 Tephrocybe sp. NHM501043
GGATTGGTATGAGTGGAGGATGATGTGTGTTACAATTGGAAGTACATTTGCGTTTACATTTCTAGGCACGCGGACAGGGAGTGGAAGATCCGTGGACAGGGCAGAGGTGTGGAATGCGACAGGGCATGTGTGCGAGTGAGAAGACACCCCGGAAAGCCAAAGGGGCTCGAGCAAGGCACGAGACGCGCAGATCCTCGTCGAAGGATTCGAGGGTTGCCACGCATGGGCTCTCGTCGTGTGCGGGAGGTTCTCGGAGTGGGGAAATTGCGGGGAGGGAGGGATCGAATCGCCTGTGCATGGATGGGGATGGGCGCGGGAGGCGGGACCTGTGGACCAGGGACCTTGGGACACGGGGAAATGAGACGGAGATTTGGTCAGAGCTGAAAGGGGAATGGACTGAAATAACCGCGGGGGCCATGGCCGGGGCGGTGAGCCGGGATGGGTTGCCCGATATGGACGAGATCTGAATCTGAGTTCTGGGTGGTATAATAAGCCACAGACTGTCTACCGACTTGACCGTTGATTTTCCCCGCTATGGACAACGATACCTCCTGGTGTCCCGTGTGCGACCGCGCTATCCAGCCCAAGCGCTATCAGGTGCCTGTCGCCCCGCCCCCCCCGCCCTCGTCCCCCGTCCGCCGCACCAAGTCCGCCACCCGCCAGAGGGCTGGCCTCGTACAGGGCACCGGCCGCGTCAAGCCCAACGGCGCCCTCAAGGAGCAGCCCCAGCAGCCCGTCCGCCTCCGCACCGTCATCGACCAGGGCCCCACCCCCCTATACTGCTCAGACAAGTGCCACCAGGTCGACTCCAGCCGCGGCCTCTCCCACAACCTCTCAGACTCCTCCCTCTCCAGCATCACTTCCGCCGCCACATCCGCCACAACCGCGTCCTCGTCCGACGCCTCCTCCAGCTCCTCCAACACCACCAAGCTCTCCAAGTCCCTTGCCATCATCGCCGAAAAGTACCACTGGGCCCCTCTCCCCCCTGCGCCCCCAGTCCTCGTCGATGAGCCTGCCGTACGCGTCACCACCGCCCCCGCCTTTGACGACGGCATCCTCATGGCCGCCCGCCGCATCAAGTCCTACCTCCCCCCGCCACAAAGGCGCGACGCCCTGGGCCATATCATCCCCCCCAAGGAGCCCCACCCAATCATCCCTGGCTGGAACGACGGCTCCAATGGCTGGCGATCCTCCGTCTACGGCCTCACCGCCGCTGCCTCCTCTTCCTCCGTCCAGCATAAGTCCTTCGCCACCCGTAGCTCACGCGGTGTCCAGTCCACCTTTTCTGCTCCCACAGAAACCACCATCGCCTCCTCCAACACCATCTCCGCTGACGATGCCGAACGCATGGACAAGTGGAACTCCTCCTTCCGACGCACCTCGACCCCCATCTCATCCTCCCCCACCTCCCCCATCTCATCCGCCTCATACCCCCCCTCACGCCGCGAGCGCCCCCTCCTCCACCCTGGAGCCGAGGGAAAGCTCCTCGTGCCGAACGTCATGATGAAGGTCAACAGCAGCAGTGCCAGCCTATCCAGCCAATGCTCTGCCCCCGCGAGCCATAATCGCTTCCGGTCCCCGCTCTCCCATGAGAGCTCCAGCGACGACGATGGCGAGGCCTCATCGGACAAAGCTCGTCCTCTGCGCTCTCCCAAGCGTCCAACCGTCGAGAGTGAGTCTACACATTATTATGTCATCAGCCTTTCATCAGTTGCTTACGTTTACTGCTCCTCCAGCACGCTCTTGGTCTTACGACAACATCAAAACGTACCCTATCATGCGCTTGCCCCCCAAGACCAAGACCGAGAAGCGGAAGGAGATCAGGGTCGTTGATGGGGAGGAGGTCGAGGTCGAGTACGAGGTGGAAGTCGAGATCTACGAGAAGCCGAAGCGGTTATTCCTCTTCGCGTCGTCGATGCCTCCCGCGGTACGCTCATAGTCTTCACACCATCACCTCGCATTCCATTGCATCGCATCGCATCACAACTTCATTTGCATCGCCATCCACCTCGCATCGCCATCCTCATCAGCATCACCCCTCCCCATACCACATCAGCAACGCATACCCCCAGCTAATGAAACCCGTCTGCTTCTGCCCGGCCACGACACCGACCTGCTTTGCTATCGACCCTGCTTATCCAACCCAAAAAAATCGTCGCCCCAGTTCGGCCGTCACCACCCAATCCTCTGTACCACCACCACTTTGGCCCTTCTGTACTTCTATCCTTCCTTATTCCGGGTTCTCTTTATTATTTCTCTTTCTCGTTTTTTGGTGAACGGTCCGTCCTTCATGGCGGTTGTATATATCCTTGTACACTTTCTGTCTGTAACATTGCTTTTTTTTCTTTTTATATTCTTTATCCCTCCCTACCCTACCTACCTACCCGTCGTATGACGAACACGCCGCGTCGTCCTAATACCCTGATACCAATACCACTAGGCTTTCACGACTTTTTACGACTATTACGGTACTCACTCCGCATTTTCACTGTGTATTAGGGCGCGCGGCTAGTTTTGTACATTACATACATACGTACCTTTCACACAACGTTCGATAATGATAATGAATGAATGATTCAATGAATAATTGACTTGGAATGACTTGGTCTGAATCATCATTTCATGAATGAACAGATGGATGGATGGATGGATGGACCGATGTAGGGAAAGTCCTCCGCAGCTTCGATGGTGGGTTACCCCTACCTACCCTCCACTCCCACATACATGCATACGTGGTAGGTATGGTAGGGTGAAACGTGCGTGCATGCCGTCGATCCATCGAATGAATGGTCGTAGTAACGTGCGGGTATGTCCACCGTGCCACACAATCTATGAACGTTTAATGAACTTTATTTGAACCCATTTCCCCCGTCGATGCGCATGTCTTAATCCTTCCTTGCCCCTTGGGTGGGGGGGACGACTTCTTGGTTTCCATGCATACCGTCGTCTCGTCTCGTTAAAATTGTCTCGGCCTTCTTAGACTCTAGACTTATGCAGAGATGAGATAGGGATTCATGAGCGTTGCTTCATTTATTTTTTATTATCGAAGCATCTCATGATCAAGATACGTCGTCGGAGTCATAAACCAGTGATAGTATGTAATTGGGGAGAATCAGCCTGAGACCTCTGACACAAAGTGGACAGGCAGCCCGAAGGGCAAGGCGCAAGCCCCAGGGTCGACGGGGACAAATTTTCCCTTACTCTCCTCCTCCTCTCTTTTCTCCGACTAATTCGTTTCAGAGAACAACAGGAAGCAAATGTGGGGTATATGTGGTAAGCCGGCGAGGCAGCCGAATTTGGAGTTTCAGCTGTGTTCGGCGTCGGCGGACAATTTGCTTCCGTGTGCTAACGCTGAAATTTGAATCTACAGCAAGGCCCGGGCCCTGATACAGGCTGTATGGGTATTGCGTATAGTAGTATACCGTATCCCTCGCGCGATGGCGTCGCATAGTATACGGCCTTTTTTTTTTTTTTTTTTGTTTAGTCGTCCGCGTCAAGGTTGTTTTCGCTCGACAGCGGCGGCGGGATTTTTGTGCTCGTCTTGGATATCGTCATTGGTCCATGGCTGGGAGGACCTGGCCTTACCGAAACGGGCGTTGCGGGATTTTTTTGTGTTGTGTTCTGTCCTGGTGCTAGTCCACTTGCAAGCCTCGTGTATTTGAATTGGTTGCCTTGTTCTCGCTGCTTGTGCACCAATGGCCGACAGAGGGATATCAGCCATGGCCCATTCCTCAAGCTTCAAGGCCCAGACTGCAATTTAGTCCACATCATAATATCACCATCTCATTATCTTTCTCCTCAACAAGCACGCCATCCATACTATTATATATTATCGTCGGACCATCGGGCTGATATTATCTCGTGGTCACAAACGCCAGTCCGGACACGGACAAGTGTCGTTACGCGATAACCACCCAGAACCCCGCCCCAGTGTGCGTGCACCGATGGTCGGACCGTGTGGGAGGCTTATAAACGTTGCTCAATTACATATGCACAGGCACGGCCAAACCACGGTGAATTGATGGGTGAGGGACAAGCGTGTGGGACCTTACAAGGGTCACGTCTGGGTCCAGCACCCACCTTCGCTTCGAATCGTAAGATCTTCTTGGAAGGCGGGCAAACAGGGTGGGTTCGGGCTGGGCATGCCTCTGTCTGTTGGGGTGCAAGCCCCGAAGATGGTACGCGATGCGAAGGTCGCCCCGAACAAGATCTGCCCCAGTGCCCACTTGACTTGTATGCAACCTGAATCCGAGTCGGGAATGCCGTAATTGTGTGGACCTCTCAGAGCCCTGACCCTCTCACTTTTTCAATTGTGGACGAATGTAGTAGACCGTGGACCTTCGCCTCTGGCCATGGGTTCAAAGGCCTCTCTCTTGTCTTCCATTCAAGGTGTCTTGTATGCGCGTTGTCAGGTCAGGGGAGTGGAGTAGCTTGCTATTGTCATGATTTACTGAGATGATATTGTGGATATCTTTGATGTTGTGCGGCGGCGGTCTTTGAGTGTGGATGGAATGCAAACCCATGCCGATTGGGCAAAGGATCTTGAAAGGCCGTGCACACTTTCTTTGTGTACACACGAACACCGAATATGAGGTTGTTTTTTTGCACCCTCTTCTTTTGCCTGTCGTCACCTGGCAAGGCACTAGTTGAGGTACACACCCCAGTGTTGATTTAAGCCAGATCGATTCGCCACGAGGTTCAGCCAGATCTGTGTGTGTTGAAAAAAATAGGAATAAAGATGGTGCGGGGCCAACTGTGTGGGGGCGGCGGCCAGGGCGCAGTGATAAATTGGGGGGGGGGGGGTGGGGAGCGGCGCATATGTATTTTTATGAGACGCTCATTATTGGTCGCGTTGTTACGGTTATTTGGGTGGGTGAATAGCATTTCTGGGGTGATTTTGTGCCTTGTTACGGCGCTTTTTTCGTTCAAGCTAAGTTTTTAGAGTTGCCCAGCCCATAGGGCAACGTGGGCAAAGAAGACTATATGGTAGTAAGCGGGCTTCTATATCGAGGGGCTAGTGGTCGGGGGCGCTCACACTAATGGCGGTGGATTTGAATACAAAACTGTGCAAGGTGGCGGGTAGCGGACAGCCGGAAAAGGAAATAATTGAATGGAGAGGTTGACCAATCGCAAGTGTCCGTCGCCGTCGCGTGGCGCTCACGCGGATTGTTAGGTAGCCAGCCACTGATGGCTGAGGGACCAATCATCAATCTGCACACAATGACCGATATTCGGTATACATAATATGAAGCGGTGAAACCGTATTTTTTGGAACATCCATAGAGTCTTATTGAATTACTAGCACCGGTCTTCCATGAACACTGGTCCACCTGGGATTGAAAGTGGTCTCCAGGCCTTCGAGAATAAAGCGTGGTCAGGAATGACTTGGTGACACTGCACATGTGAGTTGGACATCCCTTTGATAAGATTAAAAGTTCATCGCCGGTCCGTTCGTTTCGAGAAATACTTGGCTCAGGAAATGCGTGAAGGAATGAAACGAAACGAAGCCACAAAGGATCTCATCAATGGCATTATTTTTAATGGGCGCAAAGTATGTCCTTTGTTTCAATTCCAGCTCTCTTGGGAGTGGTGGGGAAGGCAAATGGAAACAATGTCCAGGGGCAGTGGCCTCAAGTCCATCCAGCAGTCTCAGAAAACCTGAAGACAACGAGCGAGACCAGGTAGTGTGACAAACGGTTCACTGAGTGCGTAGCGTCCACCTCGCTTAATTTCGGATCGGGCGTCGGGCCTGGTGAGAGTATGAGAAACACTAACCATTTTTTGGCGACCACATGATCCTTTGGTATAAGTAGACATCAGCCATCCCTCAGCCCTCAGGCGCGAATTAAAACTTGTCCGCAGTGCGGTGGCTCCGAAAACTCTCGATCAATGAGTCACTGAGAATCACCACGCCTTGTATTTGTATGCGGAGTGCTGACGGGCTGGTCAGAACACTGATCAGCTGCTTGCCAAAGGTGTGTTACCGAGCACCTAGGGACCTACGCGGACCCATACGGACCTACTGGCTGAGGAACTAGTTATCCAGGCCGGAGCTGACTGAAAGCAGCGTTCTGTGATAAACGTGTGCATATCAAGTGCATATGACATGTTATCTTTGCATATGATCTTCAATCGCAAAGGGCGGATCACATCATCGCCTGATATGTAGCGACATGAGGCGAAGTCCCGATAACGAACGAGTCAGAACAGATACACGAGGTTTCAGGCAGATTACCCTGTGGGCGACCAATTCGCGCCACCACTGCATCTGTGATCACATGGCATGGGTCGAGGGCGTGATTGTGGATAATCAGCTGTTTAATTCCTGAGATTTCCGTACACCCCGTCCAAATGCAGGATCGAGTGCAGAAAATGAGGCCAAAGCAGAGTTGTACAGCTTCGTGTTACAGGGCAAGAAACACGCGGAAAAGCGGGGAATACGAGGAGATCCAAATGCGCCCAGCGACGACTCTTTCAAAACAGGTAAATCTGAACCATAGGCATCTGAAGGCGGAAGCCATGACTTCATAGTGCGATCCTAGCTAACGACAGGCTGATATGGCCCTCGAGCTTGATGTGCTCTTTTAGGAATGACGTTCTCCGCGCCCAACCTGGTGCCCATGATGAGCAGAGAGTGATCAGAGAGTGATCAGAGAAGCAAAAAAACTAGGTAAAGATTTAAAGAGGGTATGGGTTGGGAGAAGACAAGAAGTTGAGTTTCAGACCATGGCCTGAACCTTTTGGAGCGAACAATAAATGTCGTCACTGTCATGTCGCGATGTTCTTGATGCCGTCTTTTTGAACCAATCTTTAAAGGTTCAATAAATTCAGATGAGAAATTTTTCGTAATACGTGCAAGTGTACTACACGCGAATTGACACACAATTCTCACATTGTCGCGAGACCGTCGGCAACTGCAAGCTAGAGGCTGATCTGATGCTAATAAGAGCTAGAAGTTTCCCTCATCGTGGTGTTAAGATGTCGTCGGAAGCCTTCGGTGAAAGGACGGGGAAGTCGTGTGTTCTAGAGGGCTTGTAGAATGCACAGGAACTCATCGTGATGATGGGTCTTGCCAGGAAGCCACTCAAGCAAAGCATCCCAAACTTTGACCAATTGCAATGCATCACTTGAACGTGGTCCACGTACAGATGTATCGGCTTCCACTTGACAAATCTTACGCCCGACCATCAAGAGACCATTTGGTACCCGTCGGCTTACTGTATTCCACTCTTTACTATTTCGATCTGTGGACAGCTGACAGTTGGTAGGTTTCTCCAACACCAAAGTAACTCAACGTTATGTGATTTTGCGTGATACAACTCTAGCTCTGGGTCCCAATCATATAGTTCCGTAATGTACACGAGTTAGAAGCCACGCTTAAAAAATCCCGCGTGTTCACTACTTGCATTGTCAAGTCAGGTCCTCGTCGGCAGAATCACCCAATCAAAAGATGGCCTCTTCTGTTTAAGATGAAGATATCAATCATCCGACTTTCGCCCGTTCTACATGCTCTCTGTACCACAAATACCATGCTTGAGATCTCTTGCTCGCCGGGGTTGTGAAGACCTCTTCGGAGAAACTCAGTTGCTGTTTGCCGGCACCTGAGAGACCCGTCCGTATCAGATGGTCATGAACCAAAAGACCACAGCAATCAAGGTGAAGTTTTACGGTTATTAAACGGGCGACCTGTTACATACCTTGTCTTATCTCTGGCGCGTCAAAACGCCAGAGGAAGGACCTAAGTAGATTGACTATATCTGGACACAATCATCATGGCTGGTTCCTGTGCATGTGCTGCGCGAATTAAATCAGTCTTTTATGACGAGATACTGGGTTCATTTTCTACTTCCTCCGAAATGGATTCCAAGGCACACTCACAGTCAGACCTATCCCAGGTCGGATTATTTTGTTCAAAGGACGACGAACGCACAATTGTCGGCAATGGATCTACTCACCACCATTTTGCCATCGGACTCGAGAGAAGCAAGCACTACAGCACCATCTGGCATGTTTTAACCAAATTCACTTGCAGTTCAGGCCGAAATAATATGTTTGAAAAGTGTACCGTATAGATTCATACGTTGACTGTTGCAGAGCAAAGATGAAGGCAAAGGCATTTGTAGACACAGGTACATCCTCGGACAGTGTGATGTGCGGCCCTAATCAGTATGACAGTAGCCTCAGGTTTCGACGCTGTAGAGCCCTTGTCACAAATTAACTCCAAGGATGTCTTCACCAAAAGAAAGATGCATATCTACTAAGATGACGCGCAATCAGGAACAAGTCAAGAGCGCCAGAGAAAGAAATAGACACGACATATGTATTTGAGGCATGCCTGAGTCCACATTGAGAGATTCGACTTTTCATGGATCATTTTTGTGACTAGGGTGAACAGGGTGTGATGAGCGATGTCATCGTCATCTCTCACATACCGGCGGAATTGACTGTTTACAGGCGGCTTGTTGCGACAGTGGTAAGGCACATAACGTGAAGGAAAGGTTTATGACAATATAATTATTGGGCTACTGAGAATATAACACAATTCAGTATCACAGAGGGCTCGGTGAAAGGGATGATGTGTAGGCACATATGACCTGGACTGTGTGCAGATAGCCCGGTTATTATAAACAAAGGAAAAAGGTTGAATCACGTTCGGGGGAAAAAAGGGATACCTGAGAGCTGGTGAGATTCAGAAATGGCATCATCTGTTGACACAAAGTCAGCTTCCGTTGTTAGGAACCAAGTTGTCGTAGAAGAGCAGCTCCGCAAAAAAAGCCTCTTGAGCAGCACAAAAATGTCTACACAGGCTCAGGTTTACAAGATTGACGACGTGAGGGCGTTTCAGGCAGAGGGGTTTAGATAGATGAGGTAGGGAGGGGCGCTGCTGAGAATATCTACCATCATCATAGCCAGATTGGTGTCAGAAGGTGATCAGGTGAGCTGAGCACAAACGAGACACATGCAGACGGGCATTCTGGGCAGCCCTAGCTGGGGAACGGGTTTGGTGGAAACTTGAAAGAGCAGTCGAGCAAAAGATGGTAGGTCACAGATTACTCCTTGATCACATGTTTTTGGTGACTTGTGACGAAGCGCGTCAAAACGTTTATTGCTTTGCTGGACGCGTTTCTCCTGTAACCCTCATGATGATTCCTCTAGATGTCCGAGAGTTTCTGGAAAACTACCCCAATAATACTGATGACACGGATGCTTCCGCAAACTATGAATTTTACTCTAACACTCGCCATTGCCGCCCAGATAATCGCTTGATCGATGAGATCCATGAACAGTATGCTGTCAGACTATACTTCAATTGGTGCGTACTTATTCACCACAGGTGGATGGGGGAGTACAATATCCTCGAACATAAACATGGATATATACAATGGCTGTAAGCCAGTAAAATGACTTGCGCGACCTCACCCTGACAAAATGAACTAATAGATTCCCTATCCAAGAATATGGAATGAACTTCGCATCTCAGCCCCTTCAAAGTCATGAGATCGAGAGTATGAGAGCCCAGCCTGCCGTGCTTGATCGTATCGTGACTTCATACAAGATGATGCTGGACTTTTATGGCATGCGACTCATATCACTCGACTCGGGTCTTGTTGATCGCTCTCTTCCTCCACGCAATTATGAATCCAGGTACAAAAACATCATCCGTGAGTCATTCGATTGTAACTTCTAACGCAATCTTACATACTCTTGACCCATGATCCCAAGGTTCATCCCACAATAACCTGAGGATATCTCGAATACTGAAATGTTTATCGGAATTTGGCTTCGAGCGGCTGAGCGTCGGATTACTGCTCCACATCTTGTGGGAGCAGAGTGAAAATCAAGAGTTGGACTCTCCTGGAATACGCAGTAGCATGGATAGATGGTGGGCCAACTGTCTCAGGGATGAAGCAAAAAGACACAGGGTAGGTGACCTCATTCAGAAGGTACGCAGCGGCAAGGATGGGTATGTCTTCACGAGACAAATGTATAAAGATGAGCTGGAGTCAGGAGTGGCGGGTGATGTCGCTGTGACGTCAGAAGACACAGTTGATGAGGCCAGTGGCGCTGTGACAACGATAGATGCAGAGGGCTCGATGAATAATATGGAAAAGCCGGTTGACACGATACAGTCAGGGGACAGCGTCGAAAGATAGTTGTGGAGATATCGCAGATCAGGTTGTCTAGATTGTTGTGGTCCATCCCCCTGTAGACCATATGCCCGCAAGTAATGTATAATCGCATTTGAGGAAACCTTCGACGTCACTGATATATTATTGTGAGGGTCATGAGATGGTTGCCCCGCACATTCGAGCTCACCTGAACCTTCGATAACAACTGCTCTAATTTTCCAACCCACGCGGCATGTCTTTTTCCTTCATAGAGAGGGCTTGCTGCGTGAAGGAGATTCTCGACAGATTCGAAGGTAGAGCCTTCTGGTGAACCTTTCGAAGGTTTGCCTGACTCGATCTGCTTGAAATCAGAAATCCATTCATGATATATTGAACTTCTGTCGGCTCACTCTATAACCTTCAATGGTGAGGTTAATAATTATGATGTTTCCTTCCAGGAGCTTTACGGAGGCTGTTGCTTGGTATGGTGTAGTCGAAGTAATTGAGTACGATTGAAAACCAAAGGATTGATCCTGTAGAGCTGATTGAAGTTCGTTGCCAAATAGGCTTACAGGTTGGTCAGGGTGTTCAGGTGTGGACATTCTACTACACTAAGTTTCGAGTAAAGCGGTCGATGTCGAAGGATACCACCAGTGTTCACTGAGTGGTGAACGTGGTTGTGCAGATCATGTGACTGTCGGCCTATGTCACAACATATCTGAACAGACAATACGCGCTTCGACACCCCGACACCAACAAACGAAAAGCTCAATTGGTCCACGGTCAGAGATTTGCCATGGACGTCGTTAAAGCGGTGGAGACATATGTGACAAAGCTCATTGCGACGCCTTCGGCCATGAAGGTCCTTCTTCTCGATTCACATACGGTACTAGTCTGTGCATCATTCCAATTCGCCCATTGACCATGCGCTTTTAGACTCCAATCGTCTCATTGGCGGCTACCCAATCGACTTTGCTATCTCATCAAGTTTATCTAACGGACCGCATAGACAACAAGAAACGGGACCGAATGCCCCACATGAAATGTGTCTGTTTTCTTCAGAACAACGAGGACAGTCTCGCAGCTCTCGAAGCTGAACTGAGTGAACCAAAGTATGGAGAGTATTACTTGTGTCAGTTGGTGAATCTCTACGCCCCGGTGGAAAACCTAAGGGATTGAAGCTAACAAATTGTCTAGACTTTAGCAACATCTTGAGCAAGACAGCTATCGAAAGGTTGGCCGAGGTTGATGAATACGAAGTGGTGAAAGAAGTACAGGTACGCTTCCTGATTATAGCGCATCTTCAAGTACTAACGTATATTATCTAGGAATACTTTGCAGATTACGCCCCTTTGCTACCATCCTTGTTTTCCTTGAATCACACTCCGACTTCGTCAAAACCTCTCTATGGGTCGACGCCGAATACGTGGGACACCAAAGCTCTTGAACAGGCCGTTCAGGGCCTTACGGCCGTTCTATTGAGTCTGAAGAAGAAGCCGATCATTCGATATGAAAGAATGAGCGGCATGGCGAAGAAGCTTGCAGTGGAGGTCCAGGTACGTTGGTTCTGTCTCCGAGAGCAGAAAAAAAGATACAAATCTATTCTTCAGCATCGAATACGAGCAGAGTCTTCCCTTTTTGATTTCCGCCTTACACAAGTCGCTCCGCTACTCCTCATTCTAGATCGGAGGAATGATCCTGTTACTCCTCTTTTATCGCAGTGGACATATCAAGCCATGGTTCACGAGCTCTTGGGCATTCAAAATGGCCGAGTAGACATGAAGACAGTGCCCGATATCAGACCTGAGTTAGCGGTATACAAATATATCCCAATGCCTTTGAATGTATTGCTGAGCTATCTATAGGAAATACTCCTGACGACAAGTACCGACCCATTTTTCCAAGCACACTACCTTGCGACATTTGGAGACTTAGGATCATCTCTCAAGAATTATGTCCAATCCTATCAATCCCGTTCTATGGCGCACTCTCCATCATCTATTAACTCTATATCAGACATGAAGAAATTTGTTGAAGACTATCCGGAGTTCAGAAAATTGGGCGGGAACGTTAGCAAGCACGTTGCGTTGGTCGGTGAGCTGAGTCGGATTGTTGGTCGGGATAAGCTTCTTGAGATTGGAGAGGTTGAGCAGGGGCTGGCAACTAGTGCAGGCGCTGATTTCAGGGTGAGCGCCTTTTGAGCTCCTTGCAAAAATCTTTTTGACCGTTTCATGGCCAGAGCGTTCAAGCTATCGTCTCCGAGGTCGGCGTCGCACCTTGGCACAAGCTACGAATCGTGATCCTTTACGCTTTGAGGTACCAAAAAACTCAGACGAATAACATTGCATCTTTGATAAATCTCCTTCTGGAAAATGGAGTTTCTCGAGAGGACGCAAAGGTAAGCTGTCGGTTCCCTGCGTTCTAATGGTACTGACATGCGAACAAAGCTTGTATATGTATTTTTGAATATTGCTGGTGCGGATCAGCGCCAGGACGATCTGTTTTCCACCGAGTCTCTCCTTGCGAAGGGACGTTCGGCACTCAAAGGCCTCAAGGTCAGAAGTCTATGACAATGAGGAAAACATGATTGAAATATGTGAAATTTGCAGGGGGTGGAGAACGTGTATACTCAGCATACACCACATCTATCACAAACTCTTGAGCATCTGTTCCGGGGAAGACTAAAAGAGACTAGCTATCCTTTCGTTGAATCTCCTGGAGTGAACGCGGGATTGCAAAGGTGGGCCTTCAGACTTTGATAGCGATCTATTTTCCCTAATACATGTGTAGGCCACAGGATGTCGTCATATTCATAATCGGTGGGACAACCTACGAAGAAGCGCGGACTATAGCTCTCTTCAATCAAGACCCTGCCGCTTCGAATAGCGGTGTACAAGCTGTGGCAGGGACGCGTTTGCTCCTAGGCGGCACCTGTGTCCACAACTCTTCCTCGTACGTTGCTTACTGCGATTGAACAAATGGTTATCCTCATGTCCATTGTAGATATCTGGAAATGGTCCGTTCAGCAGCGATGTCATTCCCGTCCTCAGTGTATGAGCCTCCACCAGAATCAGCCTCAAACGCTCCTGCCCTGAATCTGAATCTCGGTGGAGTCAATGTGAGCTTGGGTGGACCAGGCGGCACAGGCGTATTCAGATCGAGTGGTGAAGGCGTTGGCGTCCAGGCAGATGGTATACGGGATGGTGTCTTGAGCTTGTTTGACAAAGTCAAGCAAGGAGTCGACCGAATCGCAATACAGTGATTCGCTCTTCTTTGATACAGGTCCATATGATCAACAGATAGTCAATCAGAATTTTTCGGCTACTTATACTTATATATGGGTAAGATTTGAGTTCTGTTTGCGGTTGGGTGAACCTCGGTTTTTCGGTGGGTGGTAATCAACGCCACGTGAACAACTTGCATAGGTGACACGTTGACGGTCCGGGAAATCGCATCCATAAACTTCTCAATTCTCCTTTCTCGTTCTTTATTTCTGTGTTCCTTCTCTTGCCGCCTTCGAAGGTCACACAAGCTCGGGCTTGCTTCAGCTTACGATGGCAAAAGGTTTATTTGGCGGTCTCAAGGGCGTAGATGCCTTTGGCAAGGTATGTAATTGACACGTCGCCCCCTCATTCTGGACTTACCATTTTGACCCCTAACAGACCACAGAGGATGTGAAAGTCAAGACGCGAACGGGGGCTTTCTGTGAGCACTGGAGGCCAATTCCATGACAGATACTGATCCATTACCAGTGACAATCCTTTCCGCCGCAATTATTTTGGCATTTACTACTATGGAGTTCCTCGACTACCGGAGAATCACCATCGACACATCGATTGTTGTCGACAAGAGCCGAGGGGAGAAGCTGACAGTCAATATGAATGTAACATTTCCTCGAGTACCATGCTATCGTCAGTTCCACGTTTGTATTCCACCATGCCGCCAATTGACAATCTTATATTCAAACAGTGCTCAGCCTGGATGTTATGGACATTAGCGGGGAGCTGCAACGAGACATTTCGCACAATGTCTTGAAGGTCCGGTTGGACGAACGGGGTGTTATGGTCCCGAACTCATACAGCGCAGAATTGCGGAATGACCTTGACAAGATGAATGAGCCGAAGAAGGACGGTTATTGTGGTTCATGTTATGGTGGTCTGGAACCAGAGAGTGGATGCTGTCAGACTTGTGAGGACGTCCGGACGGCATACGTGAACCGTGGATGGAGCTTTTCCAATCCAGATGCGATTGAGCAGGTGAGTTATGGATATCTCTGCTTTAGAAGCGTTGGTCTGATTCCAATATGTCCTTCTAGTGTAAAGAAGAGGGATGGGCAGAGAAGCTGAGGGACCAGAAGAACGAGGGCTGCAACATTTCGGGAAGGATTCGCGTTAACAAAGTTGTTGGAAATATCCACCTCTCACCCGGCAGGTCTTTCCAAACAAGCTCTCGCAATATGTACGAACTCGTGCCCTACCTTCGCGATGATGGTTCTCGCCACGATTTCTCTCATGAAATTCATCACTTCAATTTCCAAGGTAATGAGAAGGATTATTGTTCACCCTGTTCTAGCTAATGTACGTTGTGTATAGGCGATGATGAGTATGACTACTGGAAGGCAGAAGCTGGCAAAACGATGAAGAAAAGGCTGGGAATTGCGGCGGATCCCCTCGACAATACCCAGGGACGGGTAAGACCCCTTTCGCCTTCCAAGACAATAGTTACTGACACCATGCATAGACAAGCAAACCCCAATACATGTTCCAATACTTCCTCAAGGTGGTATCTACGCAGTTTCGTACTGCTGAAGGACCGATTGTATGTTCCACTGTCAGTAGTAATCTCCTCGAACTAAACCTTGAACGACTAGGTCAACACACATCAATACAGCGCAACTTCCTTTGAGCGCGATTTGACTGAGGGTAGTCAAGGAGAAACACAGGGTATCCATGTGCAGCATGGTGTCCATGGTGTCCCAGGTACGCTTACGGCTGGCCTTGGAGTTGTTTTGCTTGATCATATCATTAATTTTAGGCGCATTCTTCAACTTCGAGATCTCCCCCATCCTTGTTGTGCATTCAGACACACGGCAAGCATTTGCTCACTTCGTGACGTCGTAAGTATTACTAGTTGATTTTCTTATTTTCACTCCATGCCTGAACCGTGCCTCAGAACATGCGCCATCGTTGGCGGCGTGTTGACCGTTGCGTCACTACTTGATGGGATCCTCTTCGCCACAACACGTGCAATCAAGAAGTCAGGAGGATCTTCAACAGGGTCTGGCTTCGGGGGAAAAGTGATGTAAACTACTAGAAGGCTGGCAGTTGCCTTACTCGTCTATCACACGCAATGTATATAGTCTGGTGTAGCGCACGGCCGTGTTGTACCAATCTCAAAACCTGAAATATAACCAAGTTCGATTGCTAAGTGAAAGACATCCGGCTTATTAGGTAGGCGAAGCTGTTGCATCCTTATGAAGTTGGTATGAATGAGCCAAAGAGTTCCTTTGCTATGCTTATTTCCCCTCTGCGTTGGTGTGGAATACTAGTCTTGCCTCAAGGGGCCCATGACAGCATAACATCCTCCTCCCAGGTTGGCGTCGAGCTTATCATGGCGGGAGTCATGGGGTGGCCTGTAGCGTGAACGTGAACCCTTGACTCTCGAGGCTTTGGTCATGGATGATTGTACGAATGCCAAAACACATCCCAGAAAGTGGGAGGTTGTCTCGAGACTCTGGTTCGACAATAAGTATATGCTTTGGGCATGTTCTGTATATTTGAGATGAATTAGCGGTAATAGTTACATGGTATTTAGCAGATGGCAAAGCCTGAGGGCAGTAATGACACATGATGCTAGATCACTTGTTCTTCGTCGCTCTGTGGACAAACTGAACACCACACGGTAAGAGAAGATAAGGTCGACACGCACTTGTAGTTAAACCTCTTCTTCGTATGCGCAAACTCTCCCAATTTGTGGCCAACCATATCTTGCGTCACCAGCACTGGGAGGTAGTCTTTGCCATTGTGCACCATAAATTTAACGCTGTGCAGTCAGATGAGTTGTTGGCCCGCCCACCGTCAACATCAAGTCACACTTACCCAACGAAATTTGGAAGTATTGTGCATGACCGTGCCTGTGTCTTGATAGGTTGGTGGTTCGAAATAGCTTCGCGGAGGTTAGGGAAAGCGACAAAGTAGGGGCCTAGCAGAGTCATTCAGATATATATAACGGCAGGGAGCCAGAAACATATACAAACCCTTCCACGCCGAGCGCCCCGACTTCAGCAGCATAGTGGGCCGCATCTTGGCGACAAAGACTCGAGTACACCAAGCAGAATTGAAGAAAGTGGAAGAGTCGCGTCCAGAAATTTCTTGCCACGTGCCTGATTACATAACCGAGAGCCGCTTTTTGGGGAAAAGTTTACATGACGTCGCGGACATCGTCTTGGTCGTCCTGGTCGTTGTACAAACGGCCCTGCACGCCGCCGTGCACGCTCTCGGGAAATAATCAGCCATAAGTTCCTCGAGAGGCCATGATGATTTCTCCAAAGGTGTATGACTTACCCGATGGCACACTGATGCCCTGGCCTCGTGCATTACCGACGTCACAGCCCATCACATCGACCGATACAAACTTGAGCTCAAGTTCATCGCATAGCTCTACAACTTCTACTTTTACCAGGAGTACTACGACCACTCGACCATTCTTTCAAGACCCGAGCTCTGTAACGCCAGTGCCAAGTTCGGATCCCGACAGAGGAGCTCCATTGCCGAAGGTGTGGGTTGATAGCTATGGCATGAGATTCTGTTGTTCATCTGACGAGCTCTGTAGGTTGTGTTAGAATATGTCCTGATAGCAGCGTTCGTAATGATTTGTGCCGGCCTTTTGCTTCATAGGTACTTTATTATCTTCTCGTTCATCACTGTACCTCCTATTGACAAGCCCGCATTTCAAATTTGCTTCTAACTTTCCTTCCTCAGGATCATTTTTCGAAGGCGACATAGCACGTCTCTTTGGCCAGCATTTCGCCATACTTCTGCAGATCCCCCAATAACCCCACATCGCTTCCCACGAACCACCGGCTTCACGGAAGTACCTCCATACCCGTATGCGCGGCGCACCCGTGCAATTGATACTGACGCTGCCGGACGGCGAATCGGGGCTGGGATAGAGACCTCAGACCATGATGGCTACATAGGAGATAAGGATGTGCTTCCTGCATATGACACGACAGGGGGGCCACCCAAATATAGGGAACTGGCATATGAACTCGATGTGATGCCTTCCCACAACGTATTCCCCATAAACGGAGCTGAGAGTGCCGACATGCGAAATCCGGCGGACTCCGAGCCCGACATTCCAGAAGCGCATAGTCCTCGGCCCCTTTCAGGCTATGTGGGTGGCAATGCAGCAACAATATCTGCCGCTCCTGCGGCGCCAGCTGCTGCACATGTGCGCCAATAGGATGATATGTACATTGTGAGCCTGCATTTTTTTGACGATGACTTTGGAATGATGGACACATTTTTACCCATTTGGTCATTTGTGTGGCGCTTTCGGACGCAAGTGGATAAATCTCTTATGTACCTCGTTGTATTCATAATGTACGGACGCTGTAGTTTTCAAATATTTTACCTACGAGCGAGTTATCTACCGTGCAGCATTTCATCAATTAAAAGGCGTTTGAAATCGAGATTGGATACAGTTCACTACATACTGGCCCATCAATGTACCAGAGCGCAATGGCGTTGACCACTCGAGGGAAAAAATGTGTACATACCCGTGGACAAACTTGAAATATGTAGAACCAGAATTCTCGCCGTCATCGCGTGATAAATTCTATCATATCAAACCCACAAGATGCCCAAATAGGAGACATAATGAACAACGAATGAACTCTGCACTAATTCTTCCGTCGAGGAAGAGGCCTATTTCGCACAGCTAAAATTCGGCGTTTTTTCGTGGGCGAAGTCGAGAAGGACTGTCCAGGAGCGCTTCTCAACGATCTTCCACGGTTGTTGTAGAGTCCGTCATCCTATGAATGTGATGAGATGGGGTGGCAATCAGAAAAACAACCACTGACTTCTCCACCAAGCATCAACTCGTCATCGTCGTCATCGTTGTCGTATTCATAAGATTGATCACTTGCTAATGGTGCTTGGTCACTCTCATCGCCTGAACCGTAGTCCTCGTTGTGGTGAATTGTTTCCCGCTTCCTGGGAGTTCCACGCCTGGTAGACGAAGCCACATCCGTTTGTTCCGTATCCAGATTTTCAGGCTCTTCATCCGAGGGCTCTTGTTTGACATCGATCACGGCGCGAACGCGCCGTATGACCGTAGTGCGCGGGGGGGGCTGTGATAGGCTTTCGGGGGATGATTTACGTTTCCCATAAGTTTGAGTTATATTGTTCTGATTAGATATCTGTGAATCGCGAGAAGGGAAATGTGATGGTGTAGGTTCATTGTACTTTAACTTGATGGACTTGCTCGCTATTCGGTTAGGTTTGTGGCCACTAGTGCTAGTCGACGGTGGATCAACATCCGGAGGACTGACGGGGTGTTTACGCGAAGATGTGGGGGTATGCCTCGGCTTGTGCAGTGGAGCAGATTCAACTTCGTCTGGATCCGGATGATTGTGCGTAAATGGGGTGGGAAGAGATCGGTTCCACTGTGAGCAAATCAGTTACAGCGTAGATAAAAGTCGATGAGGGGACGGACTTGGATTTGCTCAGCTACAAGCTCTTCGATCCGCGTAGTGAGACCACATCTCTCCTGCTCAACACGAGTAAAATGTTCCTGCCAGTTGCGTGACTGGTCTTTCCACTGGGCTGCTTCTCGACGTAGTTGTGTCATTGTCTCCTTTAAATGGGACACCTAGTTGTGTTTTGTGATGGTACGTCAGATGAATTTCACTCATTAGATTAAGACTACAAACAGATGACTCAGTCTGCTTGAGCTATACACATCCGTCAAATTAGCGACTTGGCAATTATGGAAAGGTTGCGGTTTACACACCGTAGCTTTCAAGTCAGCAATCTCTTTATGTAAAACCTGCTCATCGAGTTGAAAAGCATGTAAGGCATTCAGTACTTTGTCACGCTCCAGTCGAGCCTCACGCGCGTCAGAGTTGGCCCTGGCTACCTCTTGTCGGGCCTCATTCTCAACTTCGGCAAACTGTCATCAAGATGAGTATAATGCACTAAGAAAAATACATGGAGCTCACAGCCTGATGTGCCGACTTTGAGAATATCGCCAGCGACTCTACCAGGACAGTGGATGGGCTGGTGGTGCCACCTAATGTTACATTGGTTGGCATTGGTCAAGTTCGTCCAACAACATTCAAGCTCTTGTGGGAGTGTCCCATTTGCCCCTTTCACATCACGTGTCATTATCGCGTGTCCCAAAATAGTACTTATAAGAAAACGGCCTAACTCGCGTTCCAAGCCATCAGAAAATTGATCAAGTCGAAATCGCAACATATGAAAAAAATGATCATTCGATATCAAGCTATTGTGGGGGCTGTGGGCGTGAGTGGAAATGATTCTCTAACATGATATATGTAGCCTTAAGTTATGCACAGATGGCATTTGTAGCCGTTTGCCACATCAATTTGATCAAATCGCCGATTCGTTCAACAACTTACCATCAAGCTACATATTAGATTTGTCGGTCTACATAGTAGTTTACATTGCCGCACTGCCAACGAATATCTGGAATATGTTCTGTCAGTGCCGTTGTGGGCATCCGAGTCCGCCGGCTATAAAGCGATTTTCCACAATCTGTATATAGCACCAGACGATATCAACCCACATGATTTTGAGCTGGCCAACGAACGCTCTCTTCACGCCCTCAAAAATATAAAATTATGGATCCGACGGAGATACTTCATAAGGGGAATGACTGGGAATATGTAATGATGAAATATAGTTATATTTGGTGTTGTTGTGCCAAGTTGAATGAGAGGTGGATGCGATAGTTGAAGCGGCAGGTTGTGTTCCTTGCCGACAACCACCGCTTTCCATGGTGCCTCTGGACTTGAGTTCCTGTCTTATCTGGATTCACTAGGAATCAGCTACTGTATATCTCTGTGCGGATTCCGCTGTACCTTTTAGCTGCTCTCTGCAGTTGAGAGCACCAATCTTTTTTGACGCGATACCTCTCAGAACTTCCATACCCGCCAAATCAGTAACGACTTTTGAAGACCTCAGATACCACCCCGGAGTGTATCTTATCGTTGGAATAACTTCATCTTCTGTCGAAAGCCCCGAGATATACCTTTTTACGCGCAGGTAGGTCACTTATGATTTTTAGCTATACTTTTTCTTTTCTGCGGAGGCAGGTCTCTAACGAAGTAAACAGCTACAGACCCAGCCCAGGATATATCCCAGTGCTCTTATTCATGTATCCAGCTCAACTCAAAATCAGTACAACGTTTGGACCCAGTCTCACTGTTGGCTCATCTCAAACCCTCCCCGCTCGCAAGTCCCGAAGCCGATCCCCTCTTCGCGGGCCCAGGGAATCACCTCGCACTGCTCAAAGGGCGCGCAGCGCGTCTACATCTTCCTCATCATCCCTGTCTAGAGGCCCTCAGCTCGCCCCTTCCGCAAGTGCATCGAGGTTACGAGTTCCTCGCCAGACGACCTCTACTCACGAGACGAGTTCCAGCCTCTCTAGCCTCGATATTGATGCAACTGTGCGACTGAGATCCGAATATGTGTTGGCTATGCATGACTATTCTCCACAACATCAAAATGCCACTTGCTTGTCATTTCGTGCTGGACAGATCATCCACGTCCTAAACAGAGATAGTAGTGGCTGGTGGGATGGTGAGTTTGAGGGAAGGCGAGGATGGTTTCCGAGCAATTATGTCAATGCTGAGGTGGAATCTTTGACCGAAGAGCAACTTCCAAAAAGCCACACTGTGAGTTCGATTCTGCCTCAATGGGTTACTACTTATCAGCCACTAGAACAGAGGACACTACCATTCAGCTTCGGTCGGCTCCACAGAATCCTGGGATAGCACAACATCCTTGGAAACTCCACAACATCGCCGGCAGCCCTCTGCTCCGGAGACACTAGACCAAGACATCGACTCATACTTTCCAGCACTCATGTTGCCTCTTTTGCATAGTATATCACTGCTCCAAACCGCTGTACGAGCCAATCGAACCTCCCATTTCCCTCCTTCTACGGCTTGCATAATCTCCTGTGTTCGGTCGATTCTATCTGCAACTGGAACACTCGTCCGAGATGCGTCGGTACTACAACGACATCCTCTCCTGGCTCAGGAACGGAGGCGCATACTGTCGGTCCTCGCCGCCCTGGTAACCCAAGCAAAGAAGGCCTCCGAAAGTGCTTCGGAGAACCAGAACCAGGAACTGGAGGTAGAAAGCATGTTGCGCCTAGGTGGGCAAGCTTTTGCCAACGTTCGGAAGTTCTTGGCTGTTGCAGTCCAATGTGGTATTGTCCTTCCCAACCAGCAGGAGTCCACCGCTTCTATAGACACCGAAGGCTCTTCTTGGAGCCAAGGTATCTCGTTTGATACCCCTCCAATATCGTATGGTGTTGACGCCCCCAGTGGCAAGACTCCAACTCAGACTCAGATGCGCCAACGAGATCTTAAAGCTGCCGCAGGATCTGCTTTGCATGTCAAGAGCATGAGCAACCTACGGCATCGAGCCGCTGGTTCGACGGAGGGTAACTCTGATGCAACGCCGCTTGTACCCAATCCAAGTACAGGGTTGTCGAAGGAGGAAAACTATCTCCAAAGGCGTTTGGGGCACCGGCCAGGCACTCTTTCAATCAGCAGCACCTCATCATCAGCATCGATATCTTCTCAGGAACCGTCCCCTGCTCCACCATTTCCTTCTGGCCCGTCGACGACCGCACAAGTCATAGAAGCTCTGCGCCTTACTCATGACCAGTACCTGTCTACAATCGCAGCGTTTATCGGTCATGCCCACTCTCATTCTCGCACCTCACATGCTTCAAGTACCGGACACCTGTACGACCTCGTTAGGGAGATAGTGGAGATGGTGTGCAAGTTATTAACTATCGTTGAAGCCGTCATGCAACATCCCGACGTTCCAGTCAACCGTTTGGGGAACCTTAAATTCGCTAAGGATGGACTGTACAATGTTACTAGCAGCCTCGCGGAATCCGTTCGTCTCCTGATGCTATCACTTCCCCCGACTATGACAGAGGAGGAGGAAAAGCAGGCCCTCTTGCGATCGGCAACGAGTGCCTTGAAAGCTGGTGCTGATTGCGTTGCTGCGGTCAAGGTGTGCTTGAACAGGGCCGTTGGTGAAAGACCATTCATTATCGACCTTCCCACCGGCGATGATGGGTCCCAGCCCATCACACCCAGCAGGTTCTCCAGACTAAAGTCAATTAGGAACACCGGCATGAATGCTCTGCAAGGCTACCCGGCGAATGGGGCGAATGACGAGGATCTTACGATTCAGGCTGTGACCTCTTCGCCTGTTCGAAGACCCCACGATATGTCCTCTAGCTCGGAGGAAAGTGCTGTCTCCAAGTCGTCCTCGCAACGATCTGTAGACACTGCTGCGACTACTCCGGACGAATCCAATGATCGTCCTCAATCCTTCCTTAACCTTACTCGTGCACCTGTCGAGCCAAACTTGCCTTCTCCAACATCAATAGCTCGCACGGATGATGGGACGTCGTGGGAGGGCAGCCTCCGAGGCCTGGAGGATGATAAGTTATACAATAGCGAACTCCCTATCGATGCCCTTGGCTCGGGGGTGAATCCAGAGTTCCTCCAAGACCCCGCTGCTTGGATGCTAACAAACGACGACTTACTTGAAGATGTCGTGTACAACACTGAGGGACACCTTGTTGGGGCCACCATCGACGTATTAGTGGAAAAAATTACACCTCACGATAACCTCGTGGACGCTGCCTTCTCCGCAGTGTTTTTCTTGACTTTCAGGTTGTTTTCATCACCTGAGGAGTTGGTGAACACAATTATCGCTCGATACAATATCCAGCCTCCGAAAGGACTTTCAGAAGCAGACATTCAGTTTTGGCAACAGCGGAAAGGTGTTCCAGTGCGACTCCGTGTATCCAATTTCATCAAGTCGTGGGTTGAGATGTACTGGCGACCAGGCGTTGATGATCCCGCATTACCAACACTGACACTCTTCGTGCGCAATGAGTTGGCACTCTACTTCCCTACCCCCGCTCAGCGTATCCTAGAGCTGATAACCTTACGTCGACAAACTACGGACTTCACCATCAGCCCCAAAGGTGACCGAAGCCGTGACCCCGGAATATCCATCAACCCCCCTTCAGCAATTCTCTTGACATCTGAGGTCCCCCGACCAACAATGACGAAGACCCTTCTAGTAGCCCTGAGAAAGAATGATTACGCGTCTATCGCTGTGACTGATTTCGATGCCCTGGAACTCGCCAGACAGTTGACGATCATGGAATGCAATCTGTACTGCGCAATCCAACCTGAAGAGATTCTAGAAATGGGATCGGAGGGTGCAAAGTCGCCGGTGAACGTCAGAGCTGTGAGCTCGTTGAGCACTGTCATCACAGGCTGGGTTGCGGAAAGTATTTTGAACGAGCCTGATCTGAAGAAAAGGACAGCATTAGTCAGGTTTTTCATCAAGGTTGCAGATGTAAGTCGTGCCAAGCGCCCTTTCTTCTGTTCTTCATCTGACGACATATCAGCGGTGCACCTCCTTGGCAAACTACAGTACCTCGCGATCAATTTTGGCTGCCTTGGATTCTTCAACAATCTCAAGGTTACATCAAACATGGCTTGTGAGTTTTGCTGTTGCCTCGTCCTAATTTCGCCTCGTCTCATCGCCATCGAAGGGCATTCCCCAGAAATACAAGTCACAGATGGAGTCTCTCAGGAGGCTCGCTGACCATAGCCGCAATTACCATGAATATCGTTCGAAGCTTCGTAACACTGCACCACCAGCGGTTCCTTTCTTAGGTATGTTCTGACGCTAGGGCTTTTCTCACCTGTATATTCACACCGTTCTTCAGGCCTCTACCTCACCGACGTCACCTTCTGTCGAGAGGGCAACCCTTCACACAGAGCTTCCCCCACAAACCCTAGCAAGAAGTTGTTAAACTTCAACAAATATCACAAGCTAGCTCGTATTGTTCAGGGTCAGTTGTATTCAAACCCTTACCATCAGCCTATTCTGATCCCGCTCTTCTTCAGATATGCAAAGGTTCCAGGTCCCTTATAATCTCAAGGCGATCCCAGAAGTTCAGGCATATTTGAATGTTGCCTTTGAAAACGCCCGCCACCATGGGGACCTACAGGACCTTTATCGTCGAAGGTGAGTTCTTCCTATCACTCTACAGTAATACATGTTCATGACGCCTTGACCAGTCTGCTGGTCGAACCGAGACAGCCTGCTGATACCGCGCCCACAAGTGACGTGAGACAACTATTCAATTGGGCTACTCGTTCTCAATCTCAGACTGGCCCATCCTCACAATGACACGTTTGCATCATGACCCTGTATTACTCTTGCCACATTCACCATATATCTTCAGTGCCATTTCCTTCGGTGTTGGTTACTCATCCATTTGTCTCAATATCATCATCATTCCATTGCATCCCATCACGTAACACTTATTGCTGTGTCACTTCCTTTTGTAATGAGTAATATACTACGGACACCTATGTCATCTATAATCGCATTCGATTTATCTTTCTGAACTGGTACTATCTATTACCAAATTACCCTAACTTTCATTGGAGGCCCAGCTTCGATGAGGATATGTGGTGACATGATACCCAAATTCACTGGTCCCTTTCTTTCTCTTCAACCCGTCAATGCCTAGGCCTTGAGGTAGCTCGGGATATGTTCCGGATTGGATTCCGGGTCCCTACATACATAGATGCTTAGGTGAAAGTACACCTTACAAATGCCTAAGGCACTTACGAAGTCATACACAAAGGGGCGGCTTTGTGTGGCGCCATATAACCTTGAGCTTTCAAGCATAACATCGTATACGGGCGAACGATCATTACCAGGTGCATAAACACTCCAGCCATCATGTGGATAGCGTACATCCCAGAAAGAAACGACGCGATGGCGAGCAGATCCAGCCGCAATATGACTAGCGGAGCCGCCGCCACACGAAACTGAATAGAATGGTTCTAACTGTAAAGGGTCCTTCATAGTGAGGACCGGACGAAGAGGCGCTGGTCCTCCTGGTATGGCGCTTGCATCTGTCATACGCGACGACGAACGAAGATCATGACACCGCACAAACCCGTCGAACCATCCCGAAACCAAGATTTGAGGTGACGAGCCCCAAGGAGATGCGAGGGGTGCACGAGAAATTCCATAGACGGCGGTTGAGACAAGGTTGGTTTCAAATATCTCTGGGCCCAGATGAGCGTGGAGGATGGCAGTGGGGGTTTGTGAGAGTTCGTCGTCCCGCAGACCATGTACTCTCAAGGGCCAAGTCGAGGATGTGCCAAAAGCGGCATAGGGCCCGGAACTGTCCAGGCATAGATGTGAGGTCCAGCCCCGAGCGTTTAACGCCGCGTGTTCAGACTTCGTGTGGAGGGAACGCGAATTTCCCAAGGAGGCGATCCCACTGGACGATAGAGAAAGGAGGATGTCCCGTTGCGATGATAGGCTCTCAATGTGTTCCCCATTTTGCAACTTGGAGGACGACAACACCGTAGCGCTAAAAGGTGACCGTAGGCCGTTAGGAGAAGAAGGGTTGAGGGACACATGGTGTAGTGTTCCATCTTGGAAAGCAAGACACATTGATTGGTCAGGCCCATCATTGTCGAGGAAAGCTATGCCAGTGACGGGCTGTTCGTGTCGCGCGAAGAAAAAAGATCCTTCCAGAATAATCGGTGGGGCTTCTGTATCTCTAGAAATACCGAAAGCATATGATGTTATACCGGATCCAGCAGCAATAATAAGCCTAGAAGAGCTGATGGCCATGACGGGCTGTGATTTGGTTGGCCATGGTTTGGAGAGGGGTCGGGCAATAAACGTCGAGTGCAACCATGAACGATCGGAAAGGTAGTCGTAGCGGACTTTGGCGTGCGCAGGCCAATTTTTTCGCGATGGTGAGAGGCTGAAGGAGGGCCTTGGGTTGGCCTGTAGGTAGGCCAACCAGCCGAATTCTGTAACCTTCAAGCCCGAAATCAGACCTAAAACCTAGCATAGTTAATATCAGGACACACCAAAGTTTGCAGGTGCTTGCAGCATCTGGAAAGAGCGACAAGTTCCTGCACAGAGGCGTTCTGCAAGACGAGAATCAAGATATCACTGGGCAGTGCAGTGAACATAAAGATAAATGGAACTGTGTCGTAACTCGTTATAATGATGTTCGGGATAAGTTAAGGGAGCTCCACGTCTGCGAGTCTTTATACCCGCTGGATATCTCACACCACCCGATTAGAGAGCCCTGCGGACGGACACGAAACGGATACAGACACATAACTCGACAAGCTCGGAGTCAGGGTTCGGAAGATATGGATCAATGCCGATAATCACGTGATTTCCAAATGGTGTAAACGCAGCTACGGCACACTTCAATAATATACTCTTCCAACTGAAGCATACATACCCAACGGCCCTGTCCGATTTCCCTAATATTCCGTCCTTCAAGCTGAAATAAGGGCCTATGCGGAGAGATGTGCGCATTCTTCTTGTCGGCGATGGTATGCAACTATGGCCCTGTGTCCCACTCTTTCCAATTCGTCTGATTCTTCTCCAGAGGGCGTCGGCAAAAGCACTATAGTCACCTCGTTGATCAAGGAGTCTTTCGTGGCCCACGTGCGTTATCCCTCACTAACTTCGTCTCAGTTCATTTCAACTGGCGAATGCAGGTGCAACACGTCGTTCCGGAGGTTACTATTCCGCCTGAGGTCACCCCAGAAAACGTCACTACCTATATCGTTGACTCGGGTGGTATGTTCGAAACATAAGCTTATGGTACCTTCATTCACCCTATATGCAATAGCTAGCCCCCAGGATCGACTACACCTCGAGTCAGAAATCCGGAAAGCTCATGTCATCTGTGTCGTGTATTCAATAGACAACCCAAACTCCTTTGATCGTATTCCTACCTACTGGCTACCTCATTTTCGGCAACTCGGTGTCAATGTGGGATATTTTACGGTTTGCCTAAAGAGTTCGCTAATCAGTACCGCAGGTACCAGTCATCTTGGTTGGCAATAAAATTGACCTACGGGGTGGCCAAGTCACCAACGAGGCGTTAGAAGATGAAATTGTCCCGATCATGAATGAGTTCAAGGTACGCGAGAGTACCTGCTTCATTCTTGCCTCTTACGTTGAGTCTTCAGGAAGTCGAGACATGTGTAGAATGCTCTGCCAAAACACCCTTGAACGTGTCCGAAGTGTTCTATTTCGCACAGAAGGCCGTCCTGCACCCGACGGCGCCTCTTTACGACTCACGCGATCACGTACGGACTTCAGCACAATACGATTGGTCTTCAATACTAATTCCATCACCCTCAGGTTTTGAAATCAGACTGTGTTGCGGCTCTAAAGCGGATATTTAAGCTTTGCGATGCTAATAAGGACGGAATCTTAGATGCGGCAGAGCTTAACGAGTTCCAAGTATGTGTTTTGACAAATTCTGTGTACTCGTGTGACTGAATACTTTATTACCAGTCTAAATGCTTCGACGCACCACTTCAATTACAGGAGTTAGAAGGCATCAAAGAAATGGTTCAAGAGCACACGGAAGATGGCGTGAGAGACGGTGGCTTAACGGAAGCAGGGTTTCTGTACCTCCACACCACTTTTATCCAGCGAGGACGGCTAGAGACAACATGGACAGTTCTTCGCAAATTTGGTTACGCAGAAGATGTTCGTTTGACGGAAAGCTTCCTCTACCCAAAGCATGTCAATATCCGCCTGATGAAATGTTGCAATGTTGATCATCTCCTAGGTTCGATGTCCCATCGGACTGCTCCGTAG
This sequence comes from Tephrocybe sp. NHM501043, assembly GCA_018855915.1. Taxonomy (NCBI): domain Eukaryota; kingdom Fungi; phylum Basidiomycota; class Agaricomycetes; order Agaricales; family Lyophyllaceae; genus Tephrocybe; species Tephrocybe sp. NHM501043. The sequence continues at coordinate 28,082 of JABCKO010000012.1, forward strand.
AACTCAGCCCCCTTGGATACCAGTTCTTCACAGATATATTCGAGACTTTTGACAAGGTGTTTACTTCTGTTTTTGTTTTTTGTTTTTCATCTCTTCATTTTTTACTCTTTTCAGGATCAGGATGGGGCACTGAAAAAGACGGAGTTAGACGAGGTTTTCAGCACTGCAGACACAGGCAACCCATGGGCCTCCCAAAACTTCCCCGATACCACACTTTCCGATGATACTGGTGCTGTGACATTGCAAGGGTGGCTAGCTCAATGGAGGCTCGTTGAAATTTAAGATCATCCCAAAAAAAACATTAACGTGGCGATTTAGTATGACCACACTCTTAGACCATAAAACAACACTTGCATATCTCGCCTATCTCGGATATCCGGACGAGCCGCGGACTGACGCCCTGCAAGTAACACGAGCGAGAAAGATCGACCGACGAAAAGGCAAAGTTACAAGGAACGTTTTCCTAGCGTACATCATCGGCGCCGCTGGTTCTGGTAAAACATCACTGCTGCGGTCTTTCGCTGGGAAACCTTTCGTCGAGACCTCAGACTCCGCAAGCAAAAAGTTGTACGAACCAACAAGCAAGGTGATCAGTGTGGTGAACGCCGTGGACATTGACGGATCAGAGAAATATCTGGTGGTGCGTCGATTTGGGTCCCATCCTTGGCCTTAGTCAATTTCTCATAATGACCTCCTCCTTCAGCTTCAAGAATTCGGTTCGAGATACGAAGCGGAGACCTTAAGAAACTCTAAGAGAACAGACAATATCGATGTCATTGTTTATGTCCACGACTCCAGCGACACGAATTCATTCTCGTACATTAGCAATCTGCGGGTGCGTCAGTCTACAATATACTGATATTTTTTGTTGAGTTTTTCTGCAGCAACAATACAGCCTAGATCATATACCAACACTCTTTGTCGCAACAAAGTCCGATCTAGACCTTGCCCTACAAGTCAGTTGCCCGTTTATCTCCTTTACCAGCTGGCTTATCTTGAACCCCAGAGACACGAAGTCCAGCCTGACGTTTACTGTAGGCGGTTAGGGCTGCAAGTACCCGTTGCAGTCAGCGTGAAGACAGGCCAAACAGCGGATGTATTCCACGCAATATGTGATGTTGCAATGAACCCGTGCGTCCATCATTTTTAGAACAACGCATTGCATTGTCTCATTTTTTCTTCATACTGTAGACATTCAGCTATACCGGGGGGTGCAGACCGTGCGATGACAGCCGCAGCGAGGTTAAGGATGTATGTAACGATGACGGCGGTGTTCGGTGGATGCACAGCGGCACTGATCATGCTGTATCGGACATTGTACCGGCCGGGAGGCCCAGGGCTCTTTGGCTGGAGCTCCTACCTGTCGACCTGGTTCTTTGGTGGGAAGCGGTAGGAGATATAGGCTGGCTAGAATAATGTCATAGAATCAGAGATCCGATTGCCGACCTGTAAGATCCGAATCTAACATCATTGGAAACTCGTGCCCTCCGTTCACTTGTTGTGAACATTTAAAGCCTTGTTGCGCTGCGGCGACGTTCCAGTTTCTAACCGTCCATCATCTTTCAGATATAATCACGAACAGACACCGCTTCGGCGTGAACTACCCCGTGTCCAAGTGCTGACGCCACCTATAGGGGTCAACCTCAACCATTTCAACAACCCCGCTGCTGTTATTCTGAGTCAAAACATGGATGAAGACATGGATTTCGGCAGTAGCGCTCCTCATGAGTTTGTGAGCGACCAGCAATATGCTCCACAGCTGGCGGGCTCACCTGACGACGGCCACAAGACACTGTGAGTAACTCTAGCCGTCCGTCGTGTCTATCAGCTCACCATCGTAACAGCGACTTGGTTTTCATCCAAGACTGTACGGGAAGCCAAGGAAGCTATATTACCTCTGCGACCAAAAACATCGAGCAGATATGTGCTCACATTTTTGAATCCGGGAAGCTTCAAAGGACAGAAGATCTTCGCGTTGGATTAGTTGCTTTTCGAGATCATCCCCCACAAGATCATACATACATCGTCAAGAACTTCGGATTTTCGTCCGACATCAGCAAGGTGAAGAATGATTTATCTGGTTTGTATGCCTCTGGTGGTGGTGACGGGCCAGAAGCGGTAACGGCTGCGATGGCGGAGGCGTTGAATATGGATTGGAGGGAATATTCGAGTAAGATGGTTGTGCTCATAGCTGATGCACCTCCTCATGGAATTGGGGAATATGGCGACGGTGAGTACTCTCTCATGGCGCGTGCATTGCGCCTCATATGAGGTCTAGGCTTCGACGATGGATCTCCAGATGGCTTCGATCCTTTGCAACTCGCAAGACAAATGGCTAGCCGCGGAATACCACTGGTAATTTCCAATCACTCTGAACGCAAATTATCACTGATAATGTTGGTAGTTCTTCGTTGCCTGCGAGCCTGCGCTCAGCGGATATTCAGTTGAGCCACTCTTGACCCTCTCCCCCTTAGCAACGCTTACGGTTGACTAATCAGTATGCAAACGACTTCTACAGAGCAGTTACGAATATCACATCCGGTCTGATGTTACCGCTCACAACTGCAGATCTTCTCGCGAATGCGATCGTGGGTAGCGTTCTTGAGAATCTCGACATGGAGCGTCTCGTTCGAGAAGTTGGCCATGCGGTGGCTGAGAGGATCCTAGGCAACAACGAAAGTGTCGACGACGTTGCGCGTGAGCTTCATGAGCGGTTGCTTTTACGCAATGAGAGCACGAAGAAAGTGGTCATCGAGAGTATTTACAGGGAGTCAGACGAGGCGACCCACAACGTTAATGTGTTTACTCAAGCCCCGTCTCTGGCTGAAGCTCGCCCTTTGTTGAAACGGGTGAGTCTTGGCATTGTTCCCTCAAGTTCCGGTTCAATCCTTGTCAGGTTCACGGGACCCGATTCACCGACAAATATCTTGCAGCAAGGTCATCTCTAGGCCGAGCTTCCTATTCGGTTGGCCGCGGATACACCCCATCATACCCATCACCACCAAAACCCGTATCACCTACCAAGGCAACGGCCCCCAGCTCACCTCCTCGAAAAGTTGTCCAGGATTTTGCTGCTTTTGGCGCTCCTAAATCAGCTAGCGTGTTTGGCACAGCTGTCGCATCGACACCCTTCTCTTTAGCCGGCGGAAAGGCCGCGTTTGGTGGTATTCGGGGTGGCGCACCTCGCTCATCCTACGATGATGACGATGAAGATGAGGATGATGGAAGGCAACGAGTGGAGCTCAGGGAGAGCTCTATTTCTCTAGACCAAGTACAACTTTCGCATTGTTCGGCGGCACCATACTGATTTGTTACGATTAGGCACGGCGGATTGCTATGCAAAGCGCATGGAGGGGCGTTAACGCTTGATATCCGTTGTTACTCAAATACTGTTTTGCCCATTTATAGCCACGGAGCCTGTGCATTTTTTTGTCTTGATCATGCCATAGCATTCCATTCTAACAAAGTAGATTCCCCACTGTAAAATAATATACATGGAATGAACAAGTCGGATCTAAATAGTTGTCGAGAGAACAGGTATGTATATATATATAGATCATGAGACATCGACAACTAGGACAAGGTATCTGTATGGAATTAAACATCCTCCCGTTTCCGCTTCTTTTTGCGTTCGTGACGCTCGTCAGTACGCTCGTCATACATGGAAGTGGAATATGTGGAAGCTGGGTCTAGGGTGGGTACCAATTCGCCCACTAGGTTATACTCGCCACCCTTCAAATCATCACGCGTAGGTGTAGATTCTTTCGCCTTCGACTTTTTCTCCTTTCCCTTCCTTTTCTTCTTCTCTTCCTTCGCTACTGTATCATTCTCCTGGTTCTTTGCCTTTTCCACCTCTCCCACGCGCTTCTTTTTCTTCTTGTGTTTTTCTGTCGCCTTTTCTTCGCGAGCCGCTCGTCGCTCCCGCCGCCGAGCCCTGCGCTCCTCTTTCTCCCTGTCCTTGTGTTCTTTTCTTTCTTCCTTTCTTTGACGGCGCGCAGAGTCGTCCTCAGAGTCCCTCTTCCGCTTCTTGGCAGAGCTTTCAACCATTTCCTCATCTCTACTTATCTTGTCTCTTCGCTTTTCGTCGACGTCGTCAGAAGGTGGCGAGGTAGGGGTATATGGATTGTCGTCAGGACCTAGTATAGGACCTCTAAAGAATCTGGAATACAGGTTGCTACGTGCAGCATTACGCTTTGCAACAGATAGCAAATTGAGGCGAGGAATGATGTCACTTGCATCGGGAGTGCTCGTGCCAGAAGTGTTCACAGAAACTCCGGTCACCGGCCTGCGATTTGAGAGAATTCCTGTGGTGGTGCGTTTGATTTCGGTTGAGGCTAGGTCTTCATCTGACTGTGCGGGTGTCAGTATTGATTTCAACTACGCGGTAATCGTAAGCGTACACACCTCATCGTCGCTCGCAAATTTGAGCTGAATAGACTTGGCTGCAGCAGTGAACAGGCTGATAACATGAATACAATTGACTACGAGCATTGTAGGAGAGTACTCACTGATCCCAGAACGGAAATGCTTCGTCGCGATCTTTGCCCACTCCAGCCAAGTTCTTCTTTTGAGGAATTGCAAGAGGTCGACTGATGGCGCCCTCTCGAAGACCGGTGCCATTTCCTGACCATCCTTGGGCCACTAAGAAGTCGTGACCATCGAGAGGCATGAGGTATGAGTACTGAGAGCGCTGAGTACTTGAAAGGAAAAAGTGCAGGCGGAAATTTCCATATGAGTGATCGGATTTTAGCCGTAACATCGGAATCAAATTCAAACATCAATGACATATATACAGCACTAGCTTGAGCGATACTTTTGGGAGAACATCACGATAGTGATTGGCCAAAGCCTACTCACTTCAAGGGGAGTCTAGATGGTAAATCGTTCCTAACTCTGGTCCGAATCGCCGATCTCGGAATATTCAACTCTTCTAGGCTATAAATCAGGCAAAAATTACGATGTTTCGTAATTATGGATAGTTATTGTCTACTGGTGATATTACAACAAGTAACTATGCCATGAAACTTGGGTGCCGTTTGTCACGAAGTATCAATCACTTCGAATGTCAGGCTACACTTGAATCATTTGGGTGGTAAGGAGCCAGAAAGTCCCCACTAGTAGCCGAATCAAGTATTGGCAGCAAATCTATCTTTTTCAACAATGCAGTAGGGCCCTTGACACGATACTTTTTTCTCTGTTTGCCGACGATTGTCTGAATGACAGGAAGGGCAGAAGTAGCGTTTCCTCAGTTCTGCCACAAGCCTGGTGTGGTTTCAACTTCAAAGTCGAAGTCTGGTCCTGGTACTCTGAGTGCCTCATGAGCTGGGTCCGCCATGGGGCTTGCACTGAGGTTTTTGTACCCTCCAATGCTACGAAACTTTAATCATGCGGGCTTGAGGACAACAAAAAGAACAGATACACACCTTTTTCTGGCATTCGACAGAGTAATGGTGGGGCTTGTTCCCTTTAACGCACCCAAGCCTTCAAGGTCTCTAAAAGGCCCAACTAGGTTATTATATGCGATGTCGTATCCAAAAGGCTCTGAGCGCTTGTTCTTTGAGGGACAAATCTGTTCTTGAATAGGTGCGATACTCTGCGCCACATTCTCATCGCAAAACCGTCTTTTCTCTTAACTCCTCTCAAAGATCAACTTGTCATCTTTCTTCTTCTCACATTATTTTTATTTTTCGAAGGATATTAAATATGGGAACTGGTCCGGAATTCGCCACCTTTTACGCTAGGCTCCGGGAAATGTGAAAACTCTGCGAATTGGTTGTCAACGAGCGACGCTACTCAGACAGAAGAGGTTTTTGGGAGCAATCGGCAAACAAAGCTTTGTATTATGGGCTACAATCATACTTGCGGGGGTCCAAACAAATGATATCGACGGCGCTGCAAGGGCTAAAGCAATTCAGAAACGGCGAACCTATAGGTCTGCCTGCCACCGCGACGCAGATCCAGAATAGAAGATTCACGGATAGTAAACAGCATTGATGAGGTGGAGAAAATAGGGCAGGTGTAGGTGGAAGAATCGCTGGCCAAGCCTGGATATGCTTGTGCCTGACGAACTGTTTCATGCCGTGGCCTGAACGGGTGTGGATGAACCGAGGCCGTTTGCATATTGGAAATCACCCGAATTCTCATGCTGTGCTCGGATGTTAATTAGCACACAATCACAGAAATCAATTTTTGGAACGAACCTCCCACATATCGATCGCGATTTGACAGCTCTCGCGGACAACCCTTGGTGCATCCTCCCTGTTCATCCATTCTCTAAGATAAGGGAGAACCTCTGGAGTTGCAATTCCTCCAAGAGCTTCAGCAGCCTCGTGGCGGACCATCTCAGACTCCTTGTCATCTCTCAGCACCTGTAGCAAAGAAGGTATTGAATGCGGAGAGAGGAGCTGGCCGAAAATGAATGCGATCTCGTGCCTGTAGGGTATAGTAAGAAAAACTCGACAAACATCGTGTGCGTGACTAACTTGAACAAGGCACTGCTGTCTGTGAATCCAGATGCAAGGGCATCGACGGCTGCAGGCGTCCCAATATTTCGAAGCGCAAACATTGCACGGTATCTTTCGAAGAGAGGAAGGTTTGTGTTAAGCAATTTTGCCTGAATATCAGCAATCTTGCTTGGTGAGATGTCCTCAGGCTTGGGTGTTCCTTTAAGGAGGCCAGATGTTGCAGGAGCTGGATCGATCGAGGTATACAGCCTGTTGAGCATCAGTCGTAATACTACATCAATTAACATGTTACTTACGGAGCAGAGTCTTCCGTTGAGCTCTTCCAGTGTCTCTGACCTTCTTCCGAGTTGTCCCATTCGATTTTCGCAATGGCTATCTCGCAGGTTTCTCTGACACTTCGCTCGGGATCGGACGCGAACTCTTTGAGAATTGGCACTGATGCTGACGCAGATATCGCGCCCATGGCCTCTGCCGCCTGAGTTGTGCACACTGATCAGTTCTAATAAGTCACCCCTTGGTTCACTACAAACCCACCTCATGCCTAACCATGGGATCTTCAGACATATCTCGAAGAGTCCTTTCGAGGGCTGGCAGCGCCGACTCGAGCTTCATTTGGCCAAGGCAGTACGCAAGTTCATGTTTAAGAAGAGCAGATTCATCCTGTAAACCTGATGTTCAAGGTAAGAAAGTTCATCGCCGAAAGATTAGATCACATTACATGCCTGTAGAGATTATCCGGACGGCATCTTCATTTTTGAGGGACTTCAGTGTGAAAAGAGCGCGGAATCGAGTATGCAGGGGCACATTCCCAGACGTATTGAGTAGAGAGTCCTCCAAGGCCTTCAGTTGACCAGAGGATATCATTGTAGTACCAGGTGATGCGATCGAATTCCTTCGAGAGAAGATAATTTTTGGCGGACTTCCAAATTTCACTTGAACACACTTCTTTCCAAAATCTACCATGCCCAGATCGAAGCGCTCAAAGCTCGGTGAGAGCTGAAGAATGATTATAAATGCATGTATTGACTAGCCATTCCAAGTGTCGCTGACAAAAGTCGCGAAAAAGACCAAGGAGCAAAAGACTGCCATGATGCAGGAGGTGTGTGCGATGACCACTGTACCAACGATATAACCAACATTCCGTCTTCGTTAGCTCCAAGATAACGCTGAAAAGTGGAGATATTGCTGGCTGTTTGAAGTTGGGTCTATGCGAAATGCACACCTGAAGACAGTGAGGAAACAATGGAAAGAGTGCGTCAATATGCATTCCCTTTGAATTCTTCTGCTTATCATATTAACTCAGCTCTGCTCGGATATTTTTTGGACGTGGTGCCGTAATGGCAAAGGCGTTGGGACTGACGCCTGAGGAAGAGCATCGGACAGGAATTCATAAGCTTGCTCAGGTACCTCTCACCTTTTTTATGAGGTTTAAACCCATCATAATATTAATGAAAATAGCAAATAAAAGGCCAAGTCGGTGTCTTGTTCACAGACTCGCCACCACAGGAGGTCATTGATTGGTTCATTGACTTCAAGCAACCAGATTTTGCTAGGGCGGGCAATATCGCTAGCCGGACAGTGATCCTCCCTGCAGGACCAGTGCTGCGACACCACTCAGATCCCCCGGAACCCTTCCCACATAACGAGGAGCCTCAGCTACGCAAACTGGGTCTGACGACATCAATGAACAAAGGTGTTCCCACTCTCACGAACCCTCACGAACTTTGCAAAAAGGGCAAGCCATTAACTGGCGAGCAAGCCCAACTTCTCAAGCTGATCGGACACAGGATGGTAGTATTCCGTGTGGGCTTGATTGCGCGGTGGGACTCCGAGACGGGCGACGTCGTGCAAATTGAAGGTCCTGGTACTCTCACAGCTGAGGAGAGGGTAGGTGGAAGGAGTGGAGACGAGGAAGACGATGTTATGAGCGAGTGATAACTTTTCCTACGATTATTCCTGTTCGTTTTTCATGTATACCGCACTCATTTACTGCCTGCTATCTCATGCGCCATGCTATGCAATCGTGGATACTGTATGAGACCATATCACGTTATCTATGGAAGCCAGACACGGTCTTGTGAGCCGAGTAACCATATGGCGCAGTCTTTATTATACATGTCAAGTCTGTCAGCAGCAACGTGCTTGTTCAGAACATTCAAGTTCAACCCATTTCGGTATCGTCAGCAGGACGGCTTGGCTTCTCGAACCAATGCATTTTCCATTAGCGTTTTTGGGCCTGACAGCCCAAGCTCCTCTCTTACCACCCTCTCTTCAAACCAAGTCGATGCCTGCCAGACCAGAGTTCAGCTTCAAGGAGGGCCCCGGTATCTTCACCCCTAAGAATCTGGTCAGAAAAGGCAGGAAGCCTTTACCTTCAGCGCTAATGGAGCCGAATTCTAGGTCGAACTTAAGCGTCCTGGCGCTGGCGTTGCCAATGAGGCTGGTGACCTTGTATTCGTCCCTGTCAGCGAGTATTCATTCAAGGACAAGAAGTGTGTTTGATCATGACGTGTTTCGACCCAACTAATTAATTCCTCTGTAGGAATAAGAAATCTCTTGTCGTAACGTCAATTGAATCATCAGTCAAACCATTGGAGATCGAGGTTTGTGAATCTTTGGCCGCTGCTGCAACGAGTACTACAACGAGTGCTAATCGTCTACAGCTCGAGAAGGGTGGAGAAGCGTTCTGGATCAGGCCTCGAACTGTCGCACACGTCGTCGAGGGAGACGCTGGTTTAGACATATATGCCTTGGACATCAAGTTCGCGGCCCCGTCTCAAGGCCATGCTGGTATCCTTGAGACGATTGATATCCCCGTTCTAATTGCCAAACTTCCCAACAAGTCAGCGACGAACTTCCGCTATTCGACTACCTCTGGGCTCCTGGTTTTCTCTGATTACGTATACGCCGATGGTAACCTAACCTCTGTAGCAGAGCAAGATGACGCGTATGAAGCTCGCGGAAACTCGGCCTACGTCTACGACACGACTTATGAACGTCACTGGGATACTTGGGTTGGACCCAAGAAGTCTTCTCTGTTTAGTGTTCCTTGGTACCAGGACCCTGACCGAAAGTGGGTATTTGGCGGGGAATTCACCAATCTATTGCAAGGAACGAAGCACGTATGGGCTATAATTCTTTTATGAACCATTCCACCATAAACATTCATCTCCAGAGTTCTCCCGTTGAACCGTTCGGTGGGACAGATGATTTCGATATCTCACGCGACAAAGTTGTCTACACAACGAAAGATCCCGAATTGGATGAGGCATGGCACACTAAGCAGAACGTTAGTGATGTTTCTCATGACCTATAGCACCAACTGACGTCCATGGACTAGGTTTACCTTGTGGACATCAAAGGCAACAGCAAACCGCGTGAGCTCACTTCTGGCGAACAAGGCGCTATACACAGCCCAGTATTGAATGCCCAAGGCACCAAAGTCGCTTGGTTAGAACTCGATGAGGACGGCTATGAGAGCGACAGGTAGATCGTTTTTCCCTCTCAGGAGTGCAGTCTTTAATGGATGGTTAGAGCCAAAATTGTTATCTATGATCTTGAGAAGGAAGTACGATTCACGTTGACCCAAGGATGGGATCGTTCTCCTGACAGCTTAGCTGTAAGTTCTGGCATTTCTGTAAACGCTCTCGAAAGTTGATTCTTTGTCAGTTCTCTAAAGAAGGGAACTTCATCTACTTCACTGCCGGAGACCATGCCAAAGTCAAGATATTTGTACTTCCTGTGCCTCCCACTCCTGCAGAATCTACGACAAATCCGAACCTCTCTAAGAAGTACACGACACCTGTTGCTCTCACCAACAGCAAAGCAGCGTCTGGTATACAGCCGCTCTTCTATGGGCGCCTTATATTCAGTCAATCGTCCTTGACTTCCCCTAACGATGTTTTCATCATCCGCAATCTTCAGCGATTGGAGGATTTCATTCTTCAGAGTGACGAACCGATTCAATTCGATCCGCAGATTGACCAGCTTACTCGCTTGACGGAGCATGCCCTCTTGGAGGCTAACCTTAGCTCCGGAGAGACCTTTTGGTTCAAAGGTGCCCTGGGTAAAGATGTTCAGGGATGGGCTTTGAAACCGGGTGGGTGGAAGGAGGGTGAGACAAAGAAGTGGCCTGTAGTCCTTCTCATACATGGAGGTCAGCGAGCTTTCCTTTATGTACATGACATTTCTCTCAACTTCACGCAGGACCTCAGGGCGCGTGGGAAGACCAGTGGTCCAATCGTTGGAACCCCAATGGTGAATGAACATAATGGATCCCGATATTGAATACTAAATTGACTCTTCAATGTTTTAGTCTTCACCCAGCAAGGTTACTTTGTCATCATGATCAACCCAACTGGAAGCACCACTTTTGGACAAGGTTGTACTATTTTTTTGTTTCTTCTATGGTACTCATGGCTGTATAGAGTTTACGGATGCAATTGCTGAAGATTGGGGAGGCAAGCCATTTGTCGATTTGCAGAAGGGCTGGAAGTATGCATTGGAAGCGTATCCAGAGGCAGGGCTCTCCTTTTAATAATTCTGCCTGAATCTAATACCTGTATGTAGATCAATGCGGACCGCGCAGTCGCTGCAGGCGCCAGTTGGGGAGGCTATGCCATCAAGTAGGATTTTGCCTCGCCCCTTTCACTTAAATTTATCTCCTGACCAGTCGACTCACAGCTGGATTCAAGGCCATCCAGAATATGGTTTCAACTTCAAGGTGTGTGTGTCCTTGACACATAAACCTATTGAAGTGTTCATCTGATCATACACGTCCAGGCCCTCGTTTGTCATGATGGGGTAAGCCTTTCATCGGGGTGTTATTATTGCACCAGCCTCAATCAGCCTCTTAGGTGTTTGACTCGAACTATAACGGGTACTCCACGGACGAGCTGTTCTTCGTACGTTCAGCTTGTTATAATTTCTTTAGCTAGCACTGATCGGAGTAATGACACAGTTTAACCATGAATGGGGAGGAAGGTGTGTTCCACTACTTCTCTCTTCTCTCCACACAGATAATCAACGTTGTCACCAGACCCTGGGAGAAGAAGAGCAAGGCACTGTCTGAGAAGTACGTTCTTCTGGGGGACATGGTTCCCGATGTACTCATAATGACTTCACTCCTCAGGTTCAGTCCGTCGAACTTCGTGAATAATTGGGGCACCCCGCAACTCCTCATACATGGTAGCAAAGATTACCGCCTTCCCGAAACTGAGAGCATAGGTGCTTTCCATGCCTTGCAACAGTGCGTAATCCTTCCAAAGATTCATCTAGCCTGATGGTGAATGGCCCTTTCAGACGCGGCATTCGAAGCAGGTTAGTCATATTCCCGGATGAAAACCATTGGGTCCTCAAACAAGGAAACAGGTTTGTCCTTCCTGTTTTATATCTTGGTGCACTGGCTAATATGCCTATAGCCTCAAATGGCACTATGAGGTCTTCAGATGGTTTGATGAATTTGTCGGGGATTCAAGCTGAGAACTATTGTATGAACAGGTGTTGGAAATGTAGAAGTATGTATTATCCGCTACATATTAGAATTACACATGCAAGCAATCAAGGATACGTCAATATCAATACTTTATAAAGTACATAGTGTCTTCGACATTTGTTCAGATTTGTCCCCCCCATCACGTGTGCCTTCGCTCATTGAATAACGATCGTCAGATGTCTTTCAATTTGGCCGCACCTCACGTCAATGTGGTCTTCTCTTCTTGCTCCAACCCCTTGGAGCCCTCTGCTTGATTACACCAAACTTAGAACCATCTTTACTCTTCCACTCCTACTGCCCCGTATGAAATAACATGGGTGACATTCAGAATCGACCCTTTTCAAAGAATTATAGGTATGGCCGCCAGCTTGTTATTGTAGCCCGAGAGCTGACATTATTTCTTGTGTAGTGGTCTCATAAATCAGTCTGTGATTGCGCTTGGAATCACAGTGCTATGTGTGACTGGTCAGGAATTAATGAAGAGGAGAAGGAGGGGAAAACCCGCAGAAGATGGCCTCAAGTCGCGTGAATCTTGGGAATTTGGATAGTGCGTTGTCTTCCTTAATTATTCTTCAGAAAAGGGGTGTATCTAAAGTGGTGTCATTTCTTCTCATTAGCCTTTACCAGGGCAGATCATGGGCAAAGTGAGGCTTCCGCCTTTTGGGACGATTTAATTTTTACTGACGAAGATATAGAAATTCTTCGCCCCCTTCACCACAGGGATGGCCACTATCTTGGGTGAAGGAAGTTGTCGCATTCCCGGAAATGAAGCTGCTTGAGCTACGCGGCATCGATGCCACCCTTTATATTCGATTCCTGCGAGGCTGTTGTATGTCCATCCTTTCGTATTTTGATAGCAACATTTCATGGCCTTTTTTCTTCTAGTTTGGTACACGTTGCTACACACGGTCACGACATTTCCCATCTTGTTTCCCATCCATGTCGAATTTTCTGAAGAGAAGATCTCCCCAAAGTCGATGACTCGAGCCTCTATCTCCTCCCTTGTGGGCACAGACAAAGGTCGATCGTTGTTATGGATTCATATTTGTTTACTCTTCTGGGTGACACTCTCCTGGATGGCAACCTTGTTATGGATATGTAGCGGCGCGTTCCAATTGAGAAAAACTCGGATAGAGTTGCTCTCTAAACGCCTTGCCGATAACACCACCTCTTATCACCCTCACCCTCACCCTCAATATCGTTTTACCGATGTCCCGACACTCGAGCGCAACCACCCAAATAGAGGACTGAGGCTCCGGACTGTTATGGTTTCGAACATTCCTTTAGCACTCCGAAACGAGAAGGACCTCAAGGAGTATTTTGAGTTTTACATGTCCCGAAAATTGCGCAAGCCCTCCATGGGGATTACTTCGACCAGCCAACCTGGCTTCTTGAATAAGTCGTTTGCGTTTCTTTTTAATCGCGCGAAGAGGATCCCAGCCCATCTGCCACCAATTCCGCTTCTGCCTCATAGAAATGGAACGCGTGACTCGAAAAGAAAGTCGCAACCTGATCCCGCCACATCTCAAAATGCTATGCAGAGTGCAGATGATGCCCCGGTTATCGAACGGGTCGTTATAGCCCGTAAAATGACGTCTATAGCCTCGTTGCTAGAAAGACGAGAAGAAATTCTACTTCTCCTCGAAACTGCGCATATCAAATTGGCGAAGAAAACTCTCGTGGCTGTCAAGGAAGCGACAGAGAGGCGCCGTGCGAATCTGCCCATGACATCCGGACAGAATAGAGCTATAGAGATTGCAAGAAAACGGCGTGCGGCTGACCCTGAGCATGGCGCACAAGCAGAACTTGATGAAGAGGCTCGTACGGATCAGCTTATTGAAATTCTCGGGCCTTTTGTCGAGGAGTTTACCATCCAGGAGTCGCTTTCCGTACGCTCCAAGAAAATCTTGGGTGGTCCTTCAAAACATGCCTTCAGAAAGCTCCGGGTTCAATCATCAGTGGACTCAGTCAACATCGATACACGCACAACTGGCATTACGCCTAGTGTCGCTCCGGCCTCTGGCCTCAAAACGATATGGGAAGCTCTTCACAGTCTTCCGAGGCACAGTCTTGATCCGTATCAACCCCTCGTCAACCTTAGCTATCTGTTCAGGGGAAAGACAGTACCAGCAATCGATTACTATACCGCCAAACTCAATATCTTGACATCTCTGGTGACGGAGGCCCGTTCGAAGGCTGTCAATGATTACGATCCTGTCTCAACTGCTTTCGTCACATTCGCCAATGCTGTCGATGCTCGCAGGGCGTGCAAATATCTAGCAGTTCACCCCAATAATCCTTTGGCGTGTATGGTCACTATGGCTCCTATGTATCAGGATTTGGATTGGGCAAGGGTGATGAAGTCTTCATTCAACGTTGAGGTGCGGTGGAACTCAATATCTTGTGCTCACAGCACTAAGTAGACATTCCTTAGTTTGTCAAAGATTGGGTTGTCAACCTTGGCGTATGGTCAGAAACCAGTTCATTTTGGTGGTACCTCTCGCAACGCTGACTTTTATCACGATAGGGCTTTTACTCTGTTTTGGTTGTTCCCTCTTTCTTTGTTTGTTGGTCTGGTGTCGATTCAAAACATCAGTCTTTTCTGGCCTAGCCTGGTATGTCTCCATAATACGCAGTTGACAATATACCTTTTCGTCGCGCTAATTAATTCTATCCCATAGAAAGCATATCTAGATCGGCACGCTTGGGAAGAAGAATTGATTCAATCGTTTTTGCCAACAATATTAGTAGCCCTTCTTGCCCTCTTGATACCCCTTATTTTGCTGCTAATCGCCAAGAAAGCGCACACGTTTACGACACTCTCCGCCATGCATGACATCATTATGACCCGATACTACAAATTCCTTATTGTCAATGTCCTAGTCTTTTTTTGTGTAGGGACGGCTGCTCTTCAGTCTCTTCTGCAATCATTCAGGCCATCGGCGACACCCCCCGACATTCTACAAGTTGTCGCTGCTAGTTTTCCAACAGCTGGGCCGTTCTACGTAGGCTGGCGTTCGTAGAATTTTCCACTCATTTCCGTGATCAAAACTGACATATATTCATAGTGATTCTCACAACTGCCTTACATGGAGGATTCGAGCTTGCATTATGTAAGTCTTTCTTGCATCTCTCTGACGATTATCACTCACAACCCATGGTAGTTGGGGTATGACACTGCCGTCTCCTTAAAGGCCTGATTTTTACCAAATGTGTAGTTGCCGCTTATATTGTACCCCTCCACATCAAGACAGATCACGCCGTGAGTTCCTTTTATAATTTTCAAAGCTCTGAAGCCATATGGATTATCTACATTGCAGGCGCAAGCGTGCTGTTGGAATACGGCCTCGTACTTTCAACTTTTACTGTAGGCCATCATTTTCCGAATTCATCCGTCGAGAATCCAGTCCTCATCCTGACTTCAGATTGGTTGCCAAGTCACCTCCTTGTTGCTCATGTCTTGTTCCTATTCTCTGTATTCAATCCATTTGTAATTCCGTTTGGGACGTTGTATTTTTTCGTTGAGACGGGTATGTTTGTTCACTCTTACTGGCCCCCATGTTCTGATGTGTACAACCTGCAGGTGTGGTGAAAAACCAGGCATGTTCAAGCTGCGATTGATCCTTCTGCTCTCTGACCGTAATCGCTTAGCTGATCCACGTTTATGCAAAAAATTACGAAAACGATGGCAAAGTGATTTTGATACGTATAGTTCGGTACTCGCTCGACGGTCAGTGGACTCCCCTTGCCTTCATTAGGGGCAAACGACGGTTCTGATACGTACACTTTTAGGCTTGATCCTTGCTCAGGTAACGGGAACGTGTCTTGCAATAGAACCTGTAGTTTTGACCAAACTGCCCCCAGGCCGTCTTTCTTGCGTACATGGTAGTGCTAAAGAAAAGTGTCAACGTTGGTCTGGCTGCTGTCCTTATCATCTTCACTTCCGTCATAAAGCTCTTGTAAGTCTCAAGTACGCTTGTTGTGTGGTATCACGTTCATAATCTTCTCAAGAATAACCAGGATGTGCCGTGGACAATTTGAGCAGGATGACATTGACGAGGCCAACGTCGTCTGTTCTAGAAATTTCCAGGATATCAATTTGCCGGATAGCGGGGGGAAGGACACCGATAAGAGCCTCCAGAAAGATGAAAATGACTTGAGCACTCCCGTCCTCGCCCACTCACCGATGCAGCGGTCAATTTTGACGTGGCGGCTACCTGAATGGTTCAATTTCTCGTACGCAACTGTCCAACGTCGCCCAAATCACCCCCGACGTCGGCAACCCAACCCCTTTCGACCTCAGAGTCAAGAGTTCTCGCGGCTCAATGCAATATCACAGGATGTTGAACGAGTGAGTCGTCGTCATACCTCTGAGGCGCCTCAAAATCCATCTCGCAGTGAATTTCCTTAGGGTGACATATCATTAAAGAAAGAGAAGTCGGAGTCTCATCAGCCGCCCCTCAGCGACGTTTCTGGCCCTGTCGTCGATCACCTGGCGCCAGTTCCATGGGACGATGAGACTACTGTGGATCTACCCTATGACAATCCTTTTTACACGAGGACGTTCGATAATGTATTGTGGCTACCACGAGACCCTTTCGGAATTTTGGACCTCGACGATACGATTGATCTCAGAGTTTCACTTTGTGTGGACGATGCTGCGGGCCAACTTGGATCCTGGTTGGGTTTTGACGAAACATCGTCTCCCGAGGGATTATCCGAAGAGCCTAAAGACCTCAGTCATCAGCTTAGTTATGGCTCATTGCGTCCCGTCAATGGCATGGAAGACATAGATTTGCCCGCGGTCATTGCACATCGTGTAAATTCCAGAGAAAGCGACGTGGAGTGGGCTGTGCGACCAAAGAGACCATCCAGCTATCGCCGCAAATTCAGCGGAGCAACGACATCAAGCAGTGAGACCGGTGTCACTAGAAGGCCCTCAGCTTTGAGAGGAGACTCTGTACAGGGAGATCTAGGTGGACGCGCAAGATCCTCGTCTATGCTTTCAGCCACCCCATCGTACCTCCTTGCTCGGTCACAGGCTATGGGTCAAAGTTCCGTGTTGCAGGTTCATACCGAGGTCCTTTCGGCACCCACGAACGCCTCAACCTCGCGTTTGTCCCACGTGTCGTACGCTCATTCAAATAATGTCACCGCACGCGAGGCCATTTTCAACGAGGTTCTAGCGGAAGAGAGAGCCGCGATGGTTGATCAGATTGAAGAAGAACAAGCGAATACCCAAAAGGCCGCATCCAGCAAATCCTGGTTGACGGCCTGGATGTTCAACAGGCAGGAGTGACAGGCCATTGAGATAGTCCTACATCCAGCTGTTTTCTTCATCTCTTGGCGTTGGTATATCTCGGATTAATTTAGACAACTTATACCTATTCTTGTAGCTTGGTGCATACTTTGTACCACTTGCGCGTGACCTTCAGATATAACACCTCACAACACCCGATGTTTATGGCAACTCACACTTTATACCCTTGATTTTGCTTGCTGTTTTCCCGGCCCCGACAATTTTCCCGTTGTAACGCTTCTTCAAACCCAATGGAGCGAGAGCTCACCGACATTTATCAAGTGTGGGGCTGCGCTTAATGGAGCTTGGCGATATAAAGGCTAAAGAAAGAGACATCGCCTCACAACGTATTCACGAACAATGGTCGCTCTCAAGGCTTGGGCTCTGCTTTCTGCTTTCACCCTTGCTGCTCGCGCAGGCTCTACCGTCTGGTCGGGCAGCTTTAATTCTTACTCTACGTCTGCTGATTTTGACCTTTGTGAGGCTCGCCTCCCTTGAACTTCAATGACTTGGATAACTAAGTTGTTTTAAAGGGTCCTGGTCCAACCAAGTAGGCTCGTACCAATGGGTGAGCATCATGTCGATGTCCATACGTTATGCGACCTTGACGCATATCTCAGTACATCCATGGAAGTGGCGCAACCTCGAAGTATTTGGCGCTGGACTCGTCCTACAAGAACCCAGCCGCCACATCCGAACAGCGTGGCCTCAAATTGACCATCGACCAGACCTCAAACTGGAACGGTCAGACTATGGAGCGGACTGAGTTGATCCCCCAAACCACCGCTAACTTGGGAACTGGCAACCTCTTCTATCACTTCTCCGTCAAGAGAGGAACAACCAACCCACCCAATGTTAGTATTACTGCCCACAGGGATAGGAAGATGACTGATGAATTTTGGATACCAGTCTGCATATGAGCACCAGATCTGCTTCTTCGAGAGCCACTTTACTGAGGTAATTCCACCGATAACATTGCACTGGCCAGGCTGACCAGTCCCATCCCTTCAGCTGAAATATGGTGTTGGCTCGAACCCAACGAACCTGGTGTGGATGGTTGGCGGTGTCGAGAAGTGGAGCACCCCTTTCAGCGCTGATACCTGGTTCAACTTCGCCTATGATATCGATGTTCGTTGCGCAGGCATCTCCCAACTCTTAAGCTACTGACCATCACTATTTAATTAGTTCTCTGCTGGCACTGTCGGCCTTTGGGCTTCTACGGGCGGGTCTGCCCTCACCAAAGTTGTGTCAAACATCGCGGCGTCGACTTCCACCAACTCTGCTGACTGGCATTTGGGTGTTCTTCGCATCATCACTGCTGCCGACACCGAAGACTGGTACTTCAGCGGGGTCTACGTCGAGTCTGGCCCTATCACCACATCCATTGGTTCTGGCACCAGCACTGGTACGACATCCACGACGACTAGCCAGACCACAACATCCACCACCACCACTACCACCACCACCACTCCTGCTCCTACCACCACCACCACCACCACCACCTCGGCCCCCACCTCTACGGGCACTGGTGCCACGGCTGCTCATTACGCCCAATGCGGTGGTAAGATATACATTTTCCCTTCCTTGTGTCGTGTCGCGTTAATTTAATGAATGCCCAGGCACTGGTTATACTGGCCCGACCACTTGCGCCAGCCCATATACTTGCACTGCTGTCTCACCCCCTTACTACTATCAGGTAAGATAAGGAACGCTCTACTGGTTAATATTTCTGCTGACTGCCATCGTCAGTGCTTGTAAATCGCCTCTTCTGAGTAAAAAATGCGGAGGTAGAAGATTTCTTTGCTCATTGTTGTAGTCACTTGACAATCGATGCGATGACGAGATGGAATAATAAACATGAGACTCGTACTTGTTGCACATCTGTGAGAGTTCACATAACGCAACACAATGACCCACTTCTCAGATGTCTAGGCACAGTTAAGCTCTGATACCAATAACACCACAGGCAGCACGCGCCCCAGCGTTTCCCGTCTTGAGGGATTCTTCGTCACCGCCTTGACCTAAGTCATCAGTGCCCTATGTTGTCATTAGCATCACCAACGAGTTGTGGAATACACCAGTGGCTTACAGCATGGACCACAACAGCACGTCTGAAATAGAAGTACATTCAGTAAGCAAAGGACAGGACTGATGGAGGACTGACCCGACGACGCTCAGAGGTCCATTCAAAGCTAGTTGTGTGTCTTCAAAGGTGAAGATCGCTGACCCATCGGAGTCAGACTCGATATTTCCCAGATCCCCAACATGTCTGTTTTTGTCCGTAGGGGCACCATGAGTCTTGCCGAATGGATTGAAATGGGGGCCAGCAGAGAGACATCCCTGACTCAGATCACCAAATTGACTATCAAATAAGCGTTGGATGACGAGGGTACACAAAAGAGCGCAAGCACGTACTGAACATGAAATCCACGAAGAGCCTCATGGTCCAAGTTGTGCATGCTGCCACTGACGGTGACAGGCCCGCGGCCTTTGGCTTGATAGAACGTTACGGTTCCAGAGACATTGGAGGGCCCTGACAGAATGGCGACTGCCTATGTTGAAGCGTGAACAGTATACCCACAACGTTCCTCGACTATTTTCCGACCTTTTCCAAAGGTTGCGGAGCACTGGGGGTTCCAAACCACCATGCAGACGCCAAGTACAATATGGTATAGCCAAAAACGACGGAAAGGAGGACAAGAGGAAAATGGAAGAAACGACAAGAATCCCTCTTTGTAGATTTTACACTATAACTCTTGGAATCTGAGAGGGAATCCATAGTAAACGTTGAAGCAAAGTGAACCCTGTGAAAGACGGACCGAGTTGCCGCGACAATGAATCGCTGATTGATGGGCTATGGCGCGTGGTGTGTAGGGCTGATCTAACGACAGATCACATCAAATCACATATGCATCGCGTGATATGTTATCTAATAATAGGATTTGGAGCATTCAACGTTCACGATCCGATCCTCTGACGACGGACTTGTGTCCACCACAAATATAAGTGCACACCTCACAGGATGCCTTCGTTTTACGATCATGGGAGTGACGTCTGGCTTGTGCATCTCCCTGGCTTGCTTTATACTGTGGGTGGCGGGGTCTACAGCCCAGAGAACTCAAACAGCAGTACCAGTGCCAAGACCGGATATGTCTACGCGTTTGGTGACTCGTAATCGTTCGTCTAGGGAACTCTTGGCTATCCCAACTTCAGGTGAGGGACCATGGCTCCTTGTGGCTATATCACCAATATATGCCTAGCTTCATCGGAGATTATCGCAATCGATTATCCCGCATTTACACCTAACGACATTCTGAACAACATGATCATCGCTTGAAATGGATACACTCAGATTCATGTTCACTGCTTTCCAAAGTCTTGTAGACCAGTTCTGAAAATCAAACTGGCCACGATTCTCAATATTTACCAAATGCCATGTCAATCTTACGGTAAGAACTAGCTTGAATATCTCACGGGTGTTTCACGGGCAGTCTGACTCGCTGCCCTAGACAGTTATGGGATTTCGCATTTGCAGGTGCAGACATAGACGAGGGGTTGTAGGGGGTTTTCTTTCAATAGCGGCTTCCGCCATTTAACTGACACACATGCTTCAGGCTCCCGCTTCATCACGATTATATGGTCCCACTCGTCAGACAAGTCCATCAATGGCAACATATGCAGCAAACGTCCTTCCTCACCCCACGCACGAAATCTTGACGGCATGGTGGATTGGGATCAATGACACGGGCGATACGGTCACTAATTCCCCAGTATGTTGCAGCCCAAGTTCCTTGAGCCCCAAATTTTCTTGTGCATAATCTAGATCACAGACTTTGCTGCGTTTTGGGAGTTAGAAATGACCTCGTATTTCAAGGCTATTGTGAGTTGGATGTATTATATCTCGCGATGTCACAGAGCTGACAAACTTGTGAACCACAGGAAGTTGTCTATACCCATGGTATGAGAAACCATCTGTTCACCAGCGCGTCCATCAACAACTCTACAAAGGCTGCACTACTAAAGGCACATATTCAACTGTACAATATAAAATAACGCCCTCGCGAAGCACGTTGCAGCATTCTCTAGGACACAGAGGTAGGCCAATCGTCCAAGGTCCAAGGCAACTAAATTGGTGCTCAATATGTCTAGATGCCGTTGTCCTGTCCTTCGATGCAAACGTGTGGTTCAACTCGGTCCTCGATAATGCCGCTGAGTATGGTATTACCAACATGACTGGGTAGGTAACAAATACATTCAGTGTGTTCTCGCCCAGCTTATTGACGTATACAAATATAGCCTTTGCACATGTGCTGATCCTCAGGATATTTCTGGTACAGTGCGTGGAATCGCCCCTTGTCACAGCCATAACACTCCTGACCCGGTAGTGTGAAGATTCAGGACATCCGACGCAAAGGGTTCACCAATTATTGGCAAAAGCACTTAGTGCTCATCTAAATGCGTGGAACTAATTAACGAGGATCAAAGTGGTGGGTAAAGAGTGGAATGCCTCGAGGCAAAAAGTTGTATGTACAAGAAAGCGGAAGGTACCCAGAAGATAGCAACAACGAGTAACGATAAGTCAGAATCAAAAATGAGACGGCCGGCTCCGCAGAATGCGAGAACAAGTATCTTAAAAGACAAGTATAACGAGACTTGGTGCGGCAGATATGTATTGTTCAAATCCGAAAAGGAATATAAAATAGGGCTGAATAAGAAAATAACTGTGTGCATGTGGAGATGAATGAGGAGAACATATCTATTCGTCCTTCATCGCATAGACACCTCTCAGAAGAAGAGGTAGGTGGTGATGAAGACCCCGAGTGCGATGATTGCAACTACTTGCAAGGGAACGCCCTCCTGTTGAACAAATCCATTATCATCGCCATATGCCGTCTGCAGCTCGGTTTCTGCAACACTCATGCCATCGTCCGACAGGGCCGGTCTCCTTCGTCGAATCTCAGAGACGGCAGGCTCAGACTGCAGGTTCTCCAAGAGTGAACGGAGCCGTTGAATTTCATGCTGTGCCTCTTCATATTTCGCGACTAGCTCGAAATTGTAGGGCTCCTGAATGGGAACAGATATTGGGGCAGGTTCAGGTTCAGGTTCAGGTTCAGGTTCCTGTGGTACAAAGGCCTTCTCGGCAACGGCAAGGACTGGGACAGGGATTGGGGCAGGTAAGGGCTCCGGCACGTCTTCGAGTTCATCGGACTCTGCTGGCGCAGGATGTGGCTCTGTGGGAGGTGCAGGAGACGCAGGTAGGGGATCGCTAGCGCCAGTGACGTGCACAATGGGAACTTCGTGTACGACGTCGCGGGGTTCGACATGCGTTGCGCTGATGTCGGCGGTTGGAGTGAGAGATCGAGGTGCTGACATATCTTGGGGTTGGAGTTCGTGTGGCGGTGGCTGGTTAAAGTCAAGAATGCGTTGCGCATGGCCGTTGGCAATGGGCTGCTGATGAGAAATATCATGAACCTAATGAAATTATGAACGGAAAGGGTGAGTAGTGAAACAATCGTTGGCGGGCTAGTTGGATTCACGTTCGGCTGTGGTTCTTCCTCTTCCTCCAAAGTTTGGCCTTCGGCAGGCAAAAATGTGACCCGGAGTTTCTGCTGGTGAACCTTTCCCTCCTCAGTGGTATCCGCAACGTTCCACTAGCCATGTAAAGTTCGTTAATAAGTCAAGAAACGGTGTGGAGCACGAGCGTACAATGTCTGCCAAGTTCATCGTCTCCTTCTCCGCAGTAATCAGGGTACTCTGGATGAGAAACTTGTCTTTGCATTTTGCATTCATAGGAGGCTCATCCTTAAGAGCCTGAAGCATGACTAGCAGGGACTTAAATGAGCTGTGGAGACTAGGTTTGGAATCAGAGACGCACCCGAAACATCGAGGCTCTCTCCTGGTTCAACTCGGCCAGAGTTGGGCCTGACACAATAAAGCTGTACGACGATGTCAGAAGCAGTGGTTACGCCACTCGATTCACGCACCTTTGGGGCAGTAGTCTTGACTTTGAAGGCAATGGGTTGGGTATTGTGGTTAGTAATCGTTAGAGAGCGCTTGACAAGCTGGGTAAGAGGTCCTGCGTGGAGAAAAATATAGGAGGGCATCATCGCAAGCAGCGAGTAACATACTTTTGAAACCGAGAGAACTACTAGGATTGAGGGATACGGACATTTTTGAGGTGGGTGTTGAATGCAGCGTGGTCAAACTGCTGCCGACTAAAGAATGTCCACACCACGTGGCTTACGCCCAGACCCCTTGGTGTTCAAACTTGTTTAAA
The DNA here is from genome assembly GCA_018855915.1 of Tephrocybe sp. NHM501043. Classification (NCBI taxonomy): domain Eukaryota; kingdom Fungi; phylum Basidiomycota; class Agaricomycetes; order Agaricales; family Lyophyllaceae; genus Tephrocybe; species Tephrocybe sp. NHM501043. Next base: position 51,616 of record JABCKO010000012.1, read on the forward strand.
TTTCCATCAGCAACAGCAAACTTTGGTTTTTAGGCGTGTCCTATGCATGGGTTCTATTATTATGGGTATTAAAGGTATATACGTCGCCTCCGTCGTTAGATGTTAATGATTCAGTAGAGGGTGAGTGTATGTGCGCAGATACGAAACGTCGTAAATATCATCAACGAAACCCATCCAAACCAATAATAATTTGTAAGATGTAACGTGGAATCTTCTAGTCGCGTTTACTGAGAGCCTGTAGCTGAACAAATTCATAGTAGTCCCCTCGTTTAGCGAGGAGCTCGTCGTGTGTTCCAGATTCACCAACACGGCCGTCTTTGATGAAGTAACTGCAAGCAAGAATGTCAGGCACTGTTCAAACATTATAGGAACGGTTGGCTTACATCTTGTCAGCGTTTTGAATGGTCGATAATCTATGAGCGATGGCAATGGTGGTTCGTCCTTTTGCAGCTTGATCGAGCGCAGCCTGAACAACTTTCTCGGAGTTGGAGTCGAGCGCAGAAGTAGCTTCGTCAAGTAGGAGGACCTTGGGATTGCGCAGAAGAGCGCGGGCGATTGCAATACGTTCTACATACCATCCATCAATCAAATAAAATCGAGGGCTTGAGAAAATACAACTTACGTTTCTGTCCGCCAGATAGTTGAGATCCCTTACCACCTACTTCGGTATCAAAGCCGCTGTTGACAGACAAGACGTTAGATAGTCTGACGTTTTGAAGCCTAGGGTGACGTACTCGGGCAGGGACTGGATGAACTCAAGGATGTTGGCATCCCGGCAGGCCTTCTCAATCTCCGCCTGAGTAACTTCGCTCTCTGGTTTGATGGCGCCAAGGAGGATGTTAAAGCGAACAGTTCCAGCATAAAGCGTAGGCTCTTGCGACACCAACGCGATCTGCTTGCGGTATTCTTGAATGTTCAACTCATTGATGAGCTCGCCGTCAAGCTGGACAATACATCGATTAGCATATGAAATGAGCAGTCGATATGGAAAGCTTACGAAGATCTCTCCAGCAAGAGGGTCGTAGAAGCGTTCGATCAGCTGAATACTGTTGAACGGGTGTGTCAATCCGTGTAAAACGAGTTACAGTGATTCATTAACATACACAGTACTCTTTCCGGAACCACTAGCACCAACCAATGCAACGTACGTGCCAGGCTCAACCTGCAACGAAAGGTCGCGCAGGACACGCACACCGGGCCTCGTTGGGTAACGGAAATGGACGTTTTCGAAACGGAGGTGGCCTTGGGTCTTAGATGTGTCGACAGCCTTGCCAGCCTTAGACTCGGCATCGATTTCGGGGATAGAGTCGATCAGCTTAATGATGTCAGAGCCTGCACCCTTAGCCGACGAAACATCTGGGACGAAGGAGAACACGTTGCCAGCCTGAATGGCACCAAAAGTCGTACTCTATTGAAAGAGTCGGATGATGAAAAGATTGAAGTGTAAAGGCAGTAACCACATACCATGAGACCAACGAAGAACTGGAAGGTGCTATACTGGAGCTTCGAAACGCAGACAGATCCAAACCAAAACACAAGAGCAATGACGAAGAAGATCATCGACTGGGAGAGCGAGTAGAGGAGATTGCTCCAGACAGAGGTACGGTTGGATTTCTGCAATGGTTCCTCGAGACTTTGGCTATAGAGATCGCAGCAGTCATCCTCGCGAGTCAATGCAGCAACGGTGCGTATCGACCCCGCGGCCTCGCAGGCAAGCTGAGCAGAACTTTCGTGAGCTTTCTTGTTGGCTTGGTCTTTCAAGACGACGACACGCTAAACCAGAAGGAATGAGACATAGCAATTGAGAAAATTCCGTGTATCTTACGAGGCGAATGTAACCAGTTGAGACCAAGACCGGGGTGCAAGCTGGAAGCCTGTCATCAGTATCTCATGTTTGATTGAAAAGAGTACATAACGCACCAATACCAACGAGAGCCAACTTCCAGACAAAGGCGAGGCCGATGACGGCACCAGCAATGAGAGTTGCGATACTTTGCACGATGCTAGCAAGAGATATATTAGATAAAGATTTTGGTCAAATGAAAGGACATACGCTCCAAGGGTGACACCGGCCAAGCCATTGACTTTCTGAGGATTGTCACTGAGATTAGCAGTCAAGCTACCAGTGCTGTTCTCGTCTTTGTCGAAGAACTCAACTAAAAACGATGTCAAAGGAAGCCATAGTTGATGGGAGATAAAGAGACTGACTATCTTGTCTTAAGATTGCACGGAAGCTCAAAGAACGCAACTTGGCAGTCAATGTTGCAGCAGCAGATGCGAACAGATAGTTCTGGAAACCGATGGCAACTGTCGAAATGATGGCAATGAGGAAGAACCTAGATTAGTCACGTTAGATGCGTCCTTTTGAGAAGTATGCTAAGATAAATTACCAGAGTGCGTTGCGATCACCTTGGAAGCGAACTTCCTCACGAGTCGTAGCGGAGAAGCCGTTAATACCCTTGGCGTAGACAATGCCGAAAGCGGGGTAAACCATTCCGGTCACTGTTAAGTTGAAGTTGTTACACACTGTATCGGTCAGAGTAAAGTTAAAACTTACTGCAAGCGAAGATAGATCCCCACATGTAGCTCTTCCAACCCTCACGGTTCAGCAAACCCATGCGTTTGAAGAGGTAAGGTAAGCTGTGATCTCCTTCCTTCGTGCCTTCTTGAGCCTTCTGCCTTTGCTCAATGATTTCGCTGGCAAGAGAGCGTCCGGTGTTCTTGCGGCCGAGAGGAACTTCTTCGCGAGCGATTTTCTCCATGTCTTCGGCTTCATCCAAATCCTGAGTGCGAGCGATTGCCGCGCTGTCCTTTGCTTCGCGAAGTTTTTGAGCCTGGACAAGACGAGCGTAAGAGCCATCCTTGCTGAGCAGCTCTTCATGGCTGCCGTATTCAAGAACAAGGCCATCACCCATGACGTAGATGACGTCGGCATCCTTGATGGTAGAGAGACGATGGGCAATAGTGATAGTTGTACGACCTAGAGTGTGTTGTTGACATTGAGGTTAGGACTCAAGATTGTATGGTGGCGAGAACGTACCAGTAGCAGCCTTGTCCAAAGCATCTTGCACAATTCCTTCTGACTGAGTATCGAGAGCAGACGTGGCCTCATCGAGTAGAAGAATCCGAGGATCGGAAACAATCGCACGCGCAATAGCCACCCGTTGCTTCTGGCCACCGGATAGCAAGAATCCACGCTCGCCAACCATGGTATCGTATCCGAGGGGTAGTTTAGTGATGAAGCCATCAGCGTTAGCCTTGATGCAGGCTTCCTTAATGAGGGCAAATTTCTCCTCCTCAGAAGCATGCTCATGTTTGGTGCCAATGAGACCGTGAGCGACGTTGCCTTTGATAGTCGTAGCGAAGAGGGTAGGTTCTTGTGACACTAGGCCAATCTGGGAGCGAAGCCACTTGAGATTGAGATCCTTAACGTTGACGCCATCGAGTTTGACTGTTCCCGCCGTCGGATCGTAGAAGCGCTCGACGAGGGAGATTACAGTGGACTTGCCAGAGCCGGATGCACCGACCAAGGCTGCTGTCTTGCCAGCGTGGAAGGTAATGGAGACACCATTGACGACTTGGACATTGGGACGCGACGGATAGCTGAACTTGATGTCCTCAAGAGTAATTTCTCCATGAACAACTTCAGGCTTTTGACCAGAGGGGTCGGCGGAATCTATTTCGGGAACACGATCAATGGTCGAGTAGAGTTTGGCAGCGGCTCCCCGCCCGTGTGTAATAGCTTAATAAGAGTGGCGTTGGCGGAGTAGGTATAACAATAGAACTTGGAACTGACCTTGCATCTCAGGTGCCAACAGAGCAAGAGAGAAAGAACCAATCAAGATGGCTAAAAATGTGTTAACAACCTCACCAGGGGTGGCTAGGGAAGAATGTAAGAATTAGTAGGTAATGACAGCACAAGTGGCACTTACCGTGGTTGCTTAGAATGAGAGTGGTACCAAATGAAAATGCTAATTGCAAAATCAACAGGCATCTTAACGAAAGAAAGCCCAAGTACATACAAAGGGCATATGAGGCATAAATGACGAAGAAAAAGATGGCTAATCCTCCGCCGTGCCATACAGCAGCCTTGAGGTCAACCTTGCGAGACTGGTTGATATGACCATCGTAGATGTCAGCCAGAATTGTTTGGGTGCCAAATGCCTGAGCAGTTCGGACAGTAGAGATGACCTCTTCGGCCAAACTTCCACCGTCAGCGACATGTTTAAGAGACAGCCTGACAGAAACGTAGGTTGATAGGCCGATTTGATGAGGAATCTAAACGTACTGCATATATTTGGATATAGCTTTGTTCATTACTCCACCAGTGATGCCCATACAAGGCAACATGGAAGAGAGAGCGAAAGCCAAACGCCAGTTACGAATGAATGCGAGGACGAAACCGGTGACGAAGGCAGAACCGAAGTTGGCGACAAGTGCAACTTTTTCAGAGATTCCCTGTTGGACCAAATCTAAGGAGGGACGTATGTCAAAAGATCTACATAACTTGAAACTTCACTCACGAGTATCGGTCTGAATCCTAGTAGCGACTTCTCCTGCGCCGACGTTGTCGAAGAACGCAATGTCTTGACGAAGGACGGCCTTGAGATATCTCTCCCGGATACGTTTCGCATTTACTTCGCCAGTATAAACCCAGACAAACATATAGACGTATGTGCAAATGAACATGCCAACACCTGTGATGACCCGAATGAGCACAACGGTGCTCATACAGAAGACAGGCTAACCCACCGATATAAACCAAGTAGCTCGCATCCAAAGCCGCAGTATGACGGAAATGGGCAGCGGCAATAGGAACCTCGTTGACAGCGGTGAGATTCCTACCCCCGTCGGCATAGTGGATGATAGTACCGAAGTTGACAAATTCTTGGGTAAGATTACCGAAGAGCAGACTCATGAGGGGCTAAGATAACATGTAAGGCTGATAGAAACATGATAGATTTAAGAACGACGTACTGAAGCAGCACCAGCCGCAGCCGCACATATCAGACCGATACAGTTGATAAAGAGCTCAAATTTTGTGGAGAAGCTAATGATGGGCGTTAGGGGTGCCTTCAATGAATTTAACGCGTAAGGCGCACCGGAAAAGCTGGGTAAAGGAGACCGGGGCCACATCTGGTGTCTTCGACTCGGGAGTGGTATCAGAACTTTTTTCATCTAGGGTCTTGGCAGCTTTACGACGCGCGAAGAAACCCCCTTTAGGTTTTTCTTCGACGATAGTGCTCTTTTCAGCCTTTTCGTCAGCGGTGCTCGGCCGAGAGTCGGACATGGTGGTAGGGGGGAAAGGAGGGAGCTTGTGTTGCCTCCAGGTATGTAGTACAGGAAAAAGAGCGGATGAGGAACAGGTCAATACGGCGACCGTATGCCTCCGGCACTTATATGGACGGGCATGCGGCGCCAGGTCGTAAGCTTCTTTACGTTGAAATTTGGGGAAAATTACGCCGAGCCGTTATCTGATTAGATTTAGGTTGCCTTTTTCCACAAAATCTCCCACTCGGTTATGTCAATTAGCTCACATTTTCTCCAAAAACATGATCCTGAACTCACGCCATTTTGGGGCCCTTATCTGCGTTACGTGACGTTACCTTCCACAGCAACTGCGCTCATCAAATGACCACCCTTGTCAAGTGGTTGCTGAGGATTGGTTCGGCAGCGTTATGGCCATGCGAGTCATTTTTGATCAGTGTCTCGGAATCAACAATCCCTTCGATACGCCACCCGATGAATGCGCAATTTGGTGCAAGTGAAACTTGAAGTATTGATCTCGGCAAATTACGTAACAACATCCACGCCAAGACCTTTCTCCCTTCGACTTGCAGACCGGCCACATAACGTACACGCTTTAGCGCCGCGACCCCCTCCAGCCTCTTCATTTACACCTCACGCTCGTTTCACATCCCTCATTAGGCTGCAGAAATGGCTTCGTGGCTCAGTCGAAGCAAGAAATCTTCCGTCACCAACCTTCGCGTTGAATCTGCCGCGTCAGCGCGCTCTACGACCCCCACACCCGGAAATCCAGATGGCAAGCCCGAATTTCGTTCGGGTGTACTAACAATTCGTGTTTTGTGGGCAGAAGGCCTCCGCCTGCCTGCTGGAGCCTCACTGCCACCGGCAGTGCAGGCGACACTTGTCTCTCAGCAAGCAAAGCTCGCAGCATCAGTTTCACCTTCGAGTGTACATCAGCACCGACTTGCCAAAAGCCGAGGAAACAGGTCTGTGAAGCCGTCTGGCACCACATATCCTCATTCAACCCCTCTCTCCTTCCTTTTAGGGACAGCATCCAACGCACCCAATGCTGGTGGCTCCCGTATTTGGTTATGGAGTATGAAGTGAATCAGGTTCTCATTACACCTCTGGGCGGAGACATGGAGAAGCCATTGTATATGTATCAAGCTCATTTGTACGTCTTCTATTTGTCTCGGCCATTTTTTCATTCAACGTGGCCTTCAGCGACGTTTCAAGAGACTCTGAGATCTCCTTGCAATGCTATCTACGCGCCGACGAGCCCAAACGCGATGCAGATGGTCTCGCTGCAGATCTAGGGAATGACATCTTCATGGGTGGTATCAAGTTTATCCCCAACTTCGATGAGATGGGGAGTCAGGATCAGTGGTACGACATTGTCGGAGGGACTGGGAAGATTCAAATTGGCACCTCTTATCTGCCTTCATATGGGCAATCGCTGACTGTGGATGACTTTGAGCTCATCACCGTTATCGGCAAAGGAAGCTTTGGAAAGGTTCATTCATATAACTTATCATTAGGAGCGACGATCTCAAGCATGATTGCATAGGTCATGCAAGTCAGGAAACGAGATACTCAGCGTATTTACGCGCTCAAGACCATTCGAAAGATCCACATTGTTAATCGCAACGAGATTACACATACCTTGGCCGAGCGGCTAGTCCTGGCGCAGGTCAACAACCCATTCATTGTCCCGTTGAAGTTTAGCTTTCAATCAGAGCAGAAGCTTTACCTCGTCCTTGCGTAAGGCCCATTCGCATCTCAATTCGCTCGCCGTTAAATGAAACCTTGTCTCGACAGCTTCGTGAATGGCGGGGAGCTCTTCCACCATCTTCAACGCGAGAGTCGGTTCAATGAAGAGCGATCTCGGTAGGTTTCCAGCCGATCCTTGTTATGGTCATGGTCCACCCGAGCTTATCGGCCAATTTACAGATTCTACAGCGCGGAGTTGCTTCTAGCTTTGGAACACTTGCATGAACTTGACGTCGTGTATAGGTGTGTACTGACCAATACCTCCTGCGACATGGGGCTCATGTATAAACGTAGGGATCTGAAACCTGAGAACATTCTCCTCGATTACACTGGTCACATTGCTTTGTGTGACTTTGGCCTCTGCAAGCTAAATATGAAAGGCAATGAGAAGACCAATACCTTCTGCGGCACCCCAGAGTATCTTGCTCCAGAGATTTTGACTGCTCAAGGATATGGTGCGCCTAGACCACTCCTGTCTTGAATCATCAGCTAGCTGACATGGGACATAGACAAGACAATTGATTGGTGGACGCTGGGCGTCCTCCTCTATGAGATGCTTGCTGGGCTGCCTCCCTTCTACGATGGTTCGTTCAGCGTTCAACCCTACCGAGATTTTTTTTTTTATAAATGATATCTCGGCCACAGAGGTTACCGACGATATGTACCGCAAGATCCTTAATGATCCTCTGCAATTCGGCCCTGAGATTGGCTCTGAAGCCCGTAGTGTTCTCACTGGACTTTTGACTCGCGATCCATCCAAGCGACTCGGCGTTAATGGTGCTGAGGAAATTAAGAGGCATCCCTTCTTCAAGAACCACATTGACTTCCAGAAGTTGCTTCAGAAGAAGATCCACCCACCCTTCAAGCCCAGCGTTGCATCTCCAGTGGTATGAGCAATTCTGATCACTGTGGTGTATGTATTGAGATTAACTGGCTACTTGTAGGATGTGTCGAACTTCGACACCGTCTTCACCACTGAGGCTCCTGTTGATAGCTTTGTTGAAGATTCTAACCTGTCTCAGACTGTTCAGGATCAATTCTCTGGTGAGCTACTGTCATAATTTGCGACCAAAACTTGTTTTCATCGATATCCTTTAGGCTTTTCTTATAACGGTTCCAACATGCCTCAGTAGACGACTCTTGTTCGAACCTCTTTTCTTTTGCCCTTGTATATGCTACGTATAATATATACCATCACTAAATACCTCACTTTGCAATATTCCCCTACCTTTGTCTGTTCATATTTCGTGGCTCTGGCGTGTTCTATTACCAATACATACACTTCCTTCCTATCCTTACATTCCTTCACCCACTCTCATTAAATAATTCATAATTGTCCATAGATGCATGATGGATCTGCATACAGGATGGATTTATATACATAGGTTAATGTGGCCAATGGTACTTTTTGTGACTATCAACCCTGACTCAGGACTACACAGAGTCGGTATTTGCCGCACCGTCTCTCCTTTCCTTCCTCACCAGAGCTGGGCTGAGTTTGAACATCCCTGACCCTCATCTTATGGCGACTATCAGTTATACCATTTATTCAGACTACGACCCTCGGGTACAAGAGGACGCGCCTCAATGTGACGCCAATCGTGATACTAGCTCCTCACCAGAGGGCCCTGACTCCAACACTTGGCAATTTGATCCAGCATTTAAACCACCTCCTGCTCAGCCACGTTTTGTCCCAGCGACCCTTCCTGCGCCTGACTGGGACTCTGAGAATGTCGTAGCGAACTCTTCGAAACTGCGTAACACGCCCGCTTCGAACGAAGTGTCTAGCTGGTATCGCTCATTAACAAGCAATCGCGACCCATCCAACGCGCAGCCATGCTCGACATCATTACCAGTTCCTCCTAAAAAGGAGAAATTACCCCAGAAACCTGTGGAGAAAAGGGACAAGAATAACTGGTTCATTCTGAATGCCATTCAATCTAATCCTGATGCTCAACCACTGGAGAGGGCATTGTCATCGTCATTGTCATCGTCATCGTCGTCGTTGGCTGATATCATTGCTCGAAATCCACCTCCGCTACCGGATGAGAAACGATTCAAGCCTCCAGTATGGCTCGGGATAGGCCCGTCAAATAAAGGGTTCGCCATGTTGCAGCGTAGTGGTTGGAGCGAGGGTGAACCCCTTGGCCCAAATGTCATTCGCAAGCCTGCTATCACTCATGGCGACATGATCAGTTTGGAAGATCACTCGGAAAGGGTTAGTCCTGTGAAGCAGGAAACAATAGAGGTTCATATGGCAGGATACGACGATGTAACGGAATTACGCCAAGTCAACGTTATAGATCTGACCACTTTGGACTTTGATGAGGATGTGGAGGAGAGCGAGCGTCTGCCTGGTACTCGCGACAGGGTTGAAGACAGCCCGAATGAGCCTTCCTCGAATGATACCCATGGACGGACAGCACTTCTCACACCGATTGCTACGGTACTCAAATCCGATCGACTAGGAATAGGTTTGAAAGCCAAAACTGTCGGGTCATACAAAGCATCACAGAAACGAGTAACTCATAGTGCTGCAGCAATGGCTGCTCACATAAGGGCTGCAGAGGAAAGCCGTGCAAAGAAAAAACTTTTTGGACGTGGATCGCGAGGGTTCAAGGTGCAAAGAAGGAATGAAGAACTTGACAGAAAAAACTTGCTGGCATATATGAATGACTCCTGACGTATCACTCAATTCTGATTGTTGAAATTCTTTTTATCTACCTACAAATACATTTCCCAGTTCAGTTGTTCGTGATACGTATAATTACAGGATAATAAACATGCATTGTGCGGAGGGTATCGAGATTGTAGTCATGAATTTTGTGCGAGTCATCCACATGAAAAAGTTCGATGGTGGTCTCACCCCCAGACCGATAAGCCTTTCGCAGGCTCGCATTTGACGTCGGTGACATACATCCGTAGCCATTGAACCATCTCCTTACTAATCTGGCTGCATCTGGTGACGTTGATGGAGCGAAGCCGTCGAGGCACCTGCAGGGAATAATCGTTCCGAGACTCTGTCCGATTTCTAGAAGACGTCGATACGTGACGTCGATGAGGATTCACCGATTGGTGCGGAGTAAAGGCATGGAGGTTGGCCGGTAGACGGGAGTACACCAAGCCTCGAAGCGAATCCCAATCGAAGGCAATGCAGCCATCAACGCTCAAAACTTCCAGCTGAGGGCAAATCCAAGGCTGGGATGACGAGAGGTCCTATCAATGCAAAACTCGTCAGCAAGTTACAAAAGCAACAAGGAGAGACTGATGGTATGTATACCTTGAAGAATCCGGAAGATGTGTCCTCTATGTCAACGAGTTCGAGCGAGACGACGGTAGGAATGCGCCGTAGGAAGCTAATAAATTTGATCTCATTGAATAGACACGACTCAATACGCAAATGAGTCAATGGAAGACGCGTCTGCGCCTGTGTATATAACAGCTGAAGCACAGGTGTGACATTCTCCAGGTAGGACAGCTCCAAGGACTCCAGGTTTGGGAACGTGATATGGCTTATGATTTGCCGCGTCAGAGCAATGCCAGAGTAATAAAATGATATCCTTATAAGTCGGTGAAGCTGGATCAGCTTTGAAGGAGGGGGAGTAACAAAATCGCCGGGAAGACAAATGTCAGAGTCTACACTGGACATATTCCGCAATGCCAGCTCCTCGATATTAGGGCACTGTCGAAGGATGCCGAGGAGGGTGCTCGCAGACGGAGTGAATGAATTGAAGTAGCCACCCAACTTGAGGACGCGGAGGTTAGATATCAATCTACGGTCCCACCCAAAATTGAACGATGTAAGTGAGCACGACTGAAGGCGAGGTGTATAGCCATTGAATAGAGGAAGTACGGGGGTTGAATACGTATCATCCTGCATCGAGTGATGTATGTGAATCGACAGCGTCTCGAGGAGAGGGGCTTCTTCTTGGCAACGTAAGAGAGCTGCATGGGCCTGCGGACGATTGGGAACGCTGAGACGGAATGATTTAGTCCTCCACAACGCTGGGCGAATCAGGTCCATTGCACGAGTCACATGGTCAGTGATGCTTGTAAAGTCCATTCGCGGTCCGAAGTTGATAGAAATGTCGAGTGGACACGACTTCGATCGCTCCAACTTTCGCCGTGCCTTCTCTAGAGAATCGTATGGGCTAACACAGATTTTTGCCCATAAAACTGGAGTGGTTAGCGCCACCTCTGACCAGTACCGGCTGGAGCATGCCAATTTGATTTATTACCACGAAACAAGAGTATTAAAGAAGAACACGGACCAGACAAGCATCAAAGTTGATACCATCACAGGATCTTCATCCCCTATTCCCATAACGCCCATAACGAATATCAAAGATAATAGTTCACTGGGAAGCCGCAAAACGGGAGATTGTAAGCGGGTTGCTTGGTCGAGATGTGATTCCAGCTCATGCCGCTGGCTCATTAAGGACGCCATCTTGGTGTCCAAAGTATTGATAGCCTCCCGCAAAAGTGGGATTGACGTCGTCGGCGCGCTTCGTTGGGCTCTTGCTTCATCGCCTGTTATTGTACGACTTCTCGAGGCCGTCGTAGATGAGAGGATTCTGCGAAGCGGGACCTCAGGTCCCGAAAGCGTTGTGAAGTGCTTCACCGGCAAGCAGGCAGGCATAATCGACGTAGTGGAGGTGCGAGAGTGTATTATACCGAGGCGCTCCTTAAATAATCGAACGGACAAGGTGACCAGCGCTAGCTTAATATGGTATGTGCGGCCTACTGAAGGCGCCTCTGTCCTGCCGGGCCCTTGTTGTCCCAATGAGACGACCATATTTGCTTTGTGGGTGCAGGAACGCACCTTAATTATCGAGTGGCAATGGCAAGGAGAAATTGAAGGGCTTATGACAAGTTGGCAACGAAAACTGGGACATTCCCCCGAGTCTTATAAGGGGCAGCCCGATCGCGTATTGATAAAGATGTTCCTGCCCAAAGTTCTACCCTTGTGTTTCCGACCTCCAGCACGAGGCAGAAAGCATGCCAAAATCCGCGTCGCAGCGGGGCAATAGATCCAGAAACGCCTGATGGCTGACCTGCAACGTGGGATAAAATAATGAGCATCTTCAACACGAGGAAGAAAACGAGGCAAGATGTTTGGACAAAGTTCACGATTGTTTTCGTCAATTCGGCATTTGAGATCTAGTCATCCCGCACACCTGGGTCGTCCACGCCTTACAATCGACCCGCAACTTACCGATAAGCGTTTATATATCCATTTGGTCAAGATGGAATGAATCATCACTGTGATTTCTCTGGATGGTAACCCGCCAGGGCATACTGGGCTACGTGGCAATCCTGCCTCTAATAAAATACAAACGATCTATCGATACCCAGTCCAAATGTCAACGTCACTGAGAAACGCTAGCGGATCTATCCGTTGCACGATAATAGAAAATTTGACAAAGAACCTGCTCAGAAAGGAATCGCGGCATGTGGACACATGGGTGAGAAAGGAATGACCAGAAAATGCATTGCCGACACTGGCACTCACAAAAGCATCCAAAAACACTGTCAGTGCGCTCCCTGAAATACATATCCCCATTGGCAACAAATAAGATTCCAATTTGCAATAACACACCTGCCAACCATCCGGCATTTTTGATCAAATATTTGCTATTGGTGCTCTTAGCACAAATGGACAGTGCATAGGTGACATTGCCAAAAATTGCAAAGAAGAAAAGGGCCGGCGATAGGCCCTCACAGCGAGTCTTGAAGTTTTTCGCTGTCATCAGAGTCAGAACGAAAACGCAGAAAGGATGAGAGAGGTCCAAACAGATTTGTGGTACTCGAGCCCCTAGCTTGATATGGAATGATCCATGAATAATCACACTCAACAGCAGTAATTAATAACAGAAAGACATACGTAGAGCAGTGCACTAGACCACCCCAGAGCTTGTATTTCCCAACGAAATTCTTTCTCAGGAGGTGATGGTGCATTACCATCTTCGACGCCACTGCCAACCCACCAAGTCAAAATTCCGACTGTGACCACGAAAAGTAGGGCTCCAGTATATCGCAGTAGCAGAGTTGAATTTTCAATGGTCTCTCGGGGTGGCAGGTTCAACAGAGGTTCGTTTTCATCCGAGGACTTCAATAATTGCCTGTTTTGTTTCCACCGATAATAGTATATTTGCGCTAGCAAGATAATGTCGCAGATAGAGTACTGAGGGATCGGTCAGACTTTCAAATTCAAAGAAGGTCCAAAGTACTGACATATACTGCAAGGAGAATAACGGTCGGCAGAAGTCCTCCTGCAACAGCTCCGAACAAGTTCGCTAAGTCGCCTAGTAGCCATATGACGACAAAAACGATGCTGAGGCCTTCACCAGACTGAAGCGAGTAGTTCTCGTAAATTTGAGGAGAATAGACAATTATCCTTCCAAGTTGAGAGTCAGTTTGCTGATGCAAACTAGAAGGGGAGTAGGCGATTCCACACACCAAGAAGCAATAGATACCCAGCCAAGCTAATCAGGACTCCGATGTGACTATTTGACAACAGGTAGAATGATTCTAAGAACGCACAATGCTGCTCAAGCTGTCATTATTATCATACATTCCTAAGAGGAGAGTGGGAAGAACAGTGGGAAATTTTCCGTGACGTTTCGGGTTTGGGAATAAGTGGCGTCACCATCATTTTGTCACGTACCACTCCAGCCTACCACCAGCAATGAACGGACAAGAAGCGTTCCGCCGACTCGCGAACCAGTTGAGGACTGCGGGTGGAGGAAGTAGTTCAGGTCCTGGACCCAAGGGCGTTTTTGCTGGAAGCGGTCTCCTCGTTGCTCTCGTTGCTGGTGGTTTTGCCTTGAATGCGAGTCTCTTCAATGGTATGCAGTTTCCCCTTTGAGCTTATGTTCTTTTACTCAGTCGTACAACACAAGTTGACGGTGGTCACCGCGCTATCAAGTACACTCGGTGAGTCTTTCACCCCTCTTTCTCTTCGGGAAGAACAAGTTGAACTTGGCTTTAGGTTGCATGGTGTCAAACAAGATATCTATAATGAAGGGACGCATTTCAATGTTAGTTACATACATCTAAGCTCCCCTAAAAACATACCCACAACCTGAACTAGATTCCGTGGTTTGAGACACCAGTTATCTTTGATATTCGTGCCAAACCACGTAACGTCGCGAGCTTGACTGGGACAAAAGGTGTGTATATTCAGCCATTATAGAAGACTTATTTATACAAGTGTCCATTAAGACTTGCAAATGGTGAACATAACATGCCGTGTTCTTTCACGACCTCGTACGCAAGCCCTGCCGACGATCTACCGGGAGCTTGGCAAAGACTACGACGAAAGGGTATTACCATCCATTGTAAACGAGGTCCTCAAGAGTGTCGTGGCACAGTTCAATGCCAGCCAGCTTATTACGCAACGAGAACAAGTATGCCTTTGTTTGCCTCACTGGCCACTCTCCAACTAATATCTACTGTAGGTTTCTCGATATGTTCGCGACAGCTTGACAGAACGTGCCTTAAAATTCAATCTTGTGTTGGACGATGTATCCATCACGCATGTAGCATTCTCGCCTGAATTCACACATGCCGTCGAGGCTAAACAGGTACCCCTTATTTTCATTCACCGGACTCTAGTATCTCACAAAGCCAATTAGGTGGCCCAGCAAACCGCCCTCCGTGCGGCTTTCCTAGTCGATCAAGCTATTCAAGAGAAACAGGTTCGAAACACAGATTTGAGTGATACCTGACTTGCTCACAATTTGGACAGTCAATCATCGTTCGCGCTCAGGGTGAAGCCAGAAGTGCAGAACTCATTGGAGAGTCCATGCGTAAAAACAAGGGTTTCCTGGAACTCCGGCGATTAGAGGCTGCTCGGGACATTGCCAACCTTCTGGCGATGTCAGGAAATAAAGTCATGCTAGAATCTCAGAGTCTACTTCTCAATGGTAAGCCGTAACACTTATGAGTTAGAGTTAGATGACCTCATCTCGCTGCAGTCGCAGGTGATGCACAAGATATCCTAAAAGTAAAACAAAATTAGTTTCGGTTAAGGTGTCTTTTTTTTTCATTTGAATAAATATGGATTGTGTCACATCACGTGCGACATGTCACTTGACGTGCTCCAAAGCTGACTGCAATCCTGCTTCCCTCATCCCTGTTACTGTATCCATGCCTTCTAAACACGTCAAGAAACCTGGCCAACAACCAACTAAGCGCCGTAACACAGACGACGATACAGAATCAGAATTGATAAATTCACCCAACCATGCGAAGAAAGTGAGATGGGATCAAAACACAGTCTCCAATGAGACCATTGCAGAAGAGTATCGTGACTCAGACGGAGAAGAAGTCCCGTTTGTGGTGAGTTCCCTTTTTTATTTCGTTTTTCGTTTATTGTATTCAAAATAACGCTAGACATGCTTGGCAACATGGTGCAAGCAGTGAGTCCCCATCTGCGGCTAATTTTCTTTGTTTCATCCAGTCGTTTCACAGCGGCAAGGTCGGATGCGCTTACTACGACGCATTCAAATATGTTCTTTACGTCCTGGAAGACACACAAGAGTCTCCCCATTTCGATCTCACTACCATGCGTTGAGCTCTACCTTTCTTTCAAACGTAACTACTGTCGAAGCCTATTACTGCAGTTCTAGAACAGGCCAATCCAAGCATCGTGTTGACAAGCTCTAAAGCCGATGACGACTTTATGGACATTCTTCGAGAATATAGTCAAGTCACGTCCCTTACGAAACACGCATATATTGACGTGTTGAGCAGTGGATGTCACCAGCGGCGTCTTCCAAATACGGCCGCACAAGGAATTTAGCCCATCCAAAGGACGCGATCGCTTGCTCTCTCTTCATCTCTTATCTGACCTTCCGTTCGAGGAATTACCCTTTGACTCCGCTTCTTCCAATATTGGTTCGAATTCCGGCAACACTTACGACTTTATGCGGAAGCGTAGAGACGCCAGCGGCGACCCTGCCATGAAGAAATGGAATGCTTTAATCAGATTGTCTAACTTTGCAGCTGTAGATTCATCCCCCCTTTGCGTGAGCCTTCGAGTACCTCTATGCTTCTTCTATTTAATATGCCTTCGCCTTAGATGGCATCTATAGGAGCATTGCTCGACTACATTATTCGTGATCGTGCTGCTGGTGATCTCGATGATGAAGACATTGGGGGGTTAGATATTCGTGACATTGAAATTCTTTCTCTGTATGTGGCTTTGAAGTCTAGTCTTGAAAGCCGAGCTTACGGACTCGACAGTGAGCAGGTCCTGCATATCAATTCGGACGCCTTATTGTTCGTGAACTTACATTTTGGTCTGATGTCCGCCTTTGACGCAGTCCAAAGTTCACTTCAAATCTTCGAGAACGAAAGCCATGCATCAGTTCATTCCAATAAGACAAAAGAAGGCCTCTCCCTTTTTGGTTGGTCAACTTGTGCAGTACCTCTTTCTCCACAGTGACATCGTGTGGCCGATTTAGGCATTCTTAATGGGACTAACACCTGTCTTGGGCGGTCGCTATTGCGGACTTGGCTTTTGCGACCTTCTCGTTCTCTCGACGTAATTAACAAACGGCACGACGCGGTAGAATGCTTTTTACGACCGGAAAACCTCGTTGCTGCAGGATCTATGCACACACATTTAAAGGGTATCAAAAATGTTCCTCGAATGTTCAGCATCTTGAAGACAGGAAGAGCCAAAGTCTCTGATTGGCAAGGCCTCGTGAAGGTTACCATTTCACCTACTGCCGCGGGACGGGAACTGATTCATCTATTTCTAGTTTACCTTCCACGCGACAATGCTTCGGGAGACCCTGACTGAATTACATATGGCGTCAGACATTGAAATAGTTGAAAAGGTCGGCCGTATACCAAGATGGCAATCCCGAATCTCAGTGTCTCTGGCACAGCTCTTGGCTGCTTTGGATGTTGCAAGTTTCAAAGAGATTGGGCGAAGGATCAATGAGACGGTTCGATTCTGTGTCCCTTCTAACTCTGTCACCAACACTCGTATCCAAGATTGACTGGGAAGAATCGATGAACACAGCAAGGCCTTGCATTCGACCACATGTGGACGAAGAGCTCGACAATAGGAAGCATGTATACCACGGCATTGACTCAGTCCTGGTGCGCATCCAATCATACACACAAGTTAGATTTAAGGCAGACATTCGATTTTCCCCCCACTAGTCGAAAGTGGCGGAACAAATTTGCGAGACAGTTCCACAAGATTATGCGTCGTCCCTCAATGTCGTCTATTTCCCACAACTCGGTTCGTTTCCCCCCGTCTCCTTGGAATCCAATTGTCACTTTACCATTGGCAGGTTTCCTCATTTGTATCCCTATGTTAGAGGAATGGAAGACAGAAGCCAGTGCTCAAGTCATCCATGGGTGGACATTCCAGGTATTTCTCGTTTCAGGGTCTTCAATTTCTCCGCTAACGCAGCGACCTCTTAGTTTTCTTCGAAGTAGATGAAGAAGCCTTTCAAAGCCCCCTTCCTATCCTAACTTGTTCTTTCAGTGAACACGTTTATTTTAAGTCTCAGGAAATGCACGGTCAGCGCGGTCTTGATTTGAAGTTCGAATAATCACTCATAGTTAGTGACAAATCAGATATGGACATGCATATTGGTGATTTGTACTCTACGATTGTCGATCGCGAAATAGAGATAGTTCAGGGCCTTCTTGACGAGATCCTAGTGCAGGACACAGCCATCAGCCAGGCTTGCCATGTCTGTGCGGAACTTGACTGTCTCCTCTCCTTTGCAGACGCATCACAGGCATTCAACTATCGCCGGCCGATAATGGTGGAGGACAATGTCATTGACATATACCAGGGAAGGTAATGAGTGTAACATATGCACCACGAATTGTGCTTTGATTTACCCAAATAACCATCAGGCATCCTCTTCAGGAGCAGATAATTGACACATTTGTACCCAATGACGCACAGCTCGTCGGCGGAGCTGGGCTTGGCCCGTCTTCACAAAATTCCACAGATGCATCTGAGTCAGAATCAGATTTTTCGGAATGGAACAGCGTGATGCTCTGCACCGGGGCAAATGCATGTGGCAAGGTTTTAGAATTTAACTCCGACGTTTCGTGACAATTTCTGACGGTTGTAAATCTGCTGATACGGTAGAGCGTGTATCTGAAGCAGGTCAGACGCTTCCACTTTCATTCGCCAGTGCTGATAATGACAAGGAACTCATGGCACAGATCGCCTTGATTCAGTATATGGCGCAGGTTTGTTCGCCTCATCCTCATCTCAAAGATTTTTCATGCGCCTACTTCGCAACTTGAAGATCGGGTGGTGCGATTCCCATTACCATAGAGGAGTCCATTCTGCTTATGATTTGATCTGGTGATCACTGACAGCTTCGTGCCCGCCGAATCCTCCAGACTCGGAATCGTGGACAAAAGTAAGGATGAATGACTCGCGTATGGGACATTGGTGGCTTAAGCCCTGTAGTATTTACGCGAATCTCCACGCGAGAGTCTGTTTCCAGGGTATCTTCGCTCCTTTCATTTCTCGTGACATCTGCCATTCATTGCATTCATGCTTCATTCATTCCCCAACGCAGGTCCAGTCGGCTTTCATGATCGATCTCAATCAAGTATCTCTGGCTCTACGAAATTGCACCTCGCGTTCCCTCATTCTGCTTGACGAATTTGGCAAAGGCACGCTTTCAACAGGCCGGTCTCACCCTTTCTTCCCCTTCATTCGTCTATTACATCTCCCAGCTTTCTCCCACAGACGGCGCGGGTCTTTTCTGCGGCGTCTTGAAACACTTGCTAGCGCGCGGAAAGGCATGTCCCAAAGTCCTCGCCGCAACGCACTTCCATGACGTCTTCTGTGCCGATCTGCTCGACCCCCACGGTTCCCGAATTGCATTCCGCCACATGGAGGTCATGTTCACTGCCAGCGACGGATCGATTCTGCCGGTCGACACACCGGCGGATACGCACACGGAGAACGAGGATTTGAAAACGAGAGTGCGACTCGTCGGTGTCGGTGAAAAGATTACTTATCTGTATAGGTACACTACGAGTGTCGTCTGATACTTATTCACGCTGATATTATGGATGAACTTGGGTCGTACAGGGTCGCGGACGGTCTTTCACTCGACTCACATGCCGTAAAGTGTGCAGAGATGTTCGGAGTTCCCTCGCGCCTGGTACAGCGCGCACAATATGTGAGGTCAGTCGGAGTTTGAAGCCACTGTTTGGGTGGCAGGAGCTCATTCCCCTGTCCTCTGACTCTTTAACAGCCACTTACTGTCGAGGCATGAACTCGGTCAACTGTTGGACGAGGGGATGACGGAAGAGGAATGCCTTGACTTACAAGACGCTGAAGCGGTATGCAGACGCTTCTTGTCATGGGACCTTGACTCGCCGGATCAGGATACAGATGCTAAGACGATGCTTGCTCGATGCCTTGGACGAAAGCAAGACTCAGACAAGGATGACGACGACGATGACATGGATACTGATAAAGACGATAACCGATCACGACACTTAAGTTCTTAAGCTCTGTTATTCCTCGTACAGTGTACTGGTACACGCCTGCCACGGTTATTATTTTGATGTCTACTCTATGCTCAGCCTCCGTGTGAATTACAGATTACCTTTGCCAAATGTTATACAGCGGGAGTCTCTCCAGCCTTTCACTCTTTATGAATTTCCAAACCTGGCGGAGCTGCAAGGGCGTTCTTGATCGCGCCGTACATCACGAACTGCGATGATACCAGACCCGCCGTCATGATCATCCTGGGTCCTAGACCTGCAAATAGGCCCTTGAAGCCCGCCTCACGGGCCAACGTGCCCAGGCGGTACACCATTGACCCCTTCGGCCCGTGGCCCTTGTTGATTTGAGACAGAAGCGTGTCTGCAGGCTGGCTCAGGATGGCGGCAGCGAAACCGGCGGTGATACCGCTTCCGAGCGCAATGGTGAAGTTGGCGGGGGAGGAGAGGTTCCGTCTGGTTTCGAGGGTCATTGAGCGGTACACGATTTCGTGACAGAGTTCGTTTACGGTGAATTGTCCGATGGCGTAGGGTATTTGTCTGGCAAAGAGGTGAGTGAATAGGTAGCGAATGTATAGGGTGGAGGACTCGCTTGCAGAGAATTGGGAGAAACCCGGCGTACAACTCACGGACGCCACCTTCTCGTGCGAGGCGAGTCAAGCCGCTGACGAGGCCGGTAGCGTACCCACGTTGAGAGACGAGGTGGATGCGGGTAGCCTCCAGAGGTGTGAGTAGAATATCTGCGAAGAACCTGCAGCACACACGGGTCAGATCGCAAAATCACATGGGCAATTTATAGCACCACACACTCTGCGACACCAGCGGCTCCGAGATATATTGCAGTGCGGTGCGCGATGACAGTCTCCTGGTCGCCCGCGATCTCGGAGAATTTCTTCTTCCAGAACTCGTAACCAGCAAACTTGGTTCCGCCCTGGACGAGGTAGCCGACGGCGGTGGGCCCGAAGCCTGTAAGTAGAGCTCGGATCCCTTCTTTTGAGATAACCTGACGCGTTCCGGAGACGAAACCGAGGCCTGTAAATGCGGGGTCAATTTGGATACGCGTTTTGACGACATCGATTGCTGATGGCTGGGGTCAGAAATGAAATATAATAAATTTTGGCGACCTACGAGTCATTGCACCGTGGCTCAGGCTGAATAGACATCAGTGATAGTGACATAATTTTCATAAACCGATAGACACACGTGCAACATATCGCGCCTGTGGACGACGGTCAGCGTTGTGCGATTGAGTAGGCGGTGAATAGGACTGACCTGCGAGGAAGAACGATTGATAATCCTTTGTGGTAAATTGGGGAATGATAAAGGGGCGCTTCGGTTTCGATTTTTCGAGAGCATGCATTGTGGGCGGAAATGAATAGTGGTAGGGAGAGCGCACACCATTTATAAAGGTGAGTAGATAACGGACAAGTGACGTCAGGTCGGACCAGGTGTCAGCACAAGTCGACTCATCATACTCGTCTCTCCCGCGCAGATCGTCTGTTCATTGACGGGCGCCATGTTGTGGCCCCATAGTACTTGCGATGACCTCACCACCGTGGCCATCGTGAGCCTACACGACAACCCACCAGAGTCATATCGTCAAATAAGGCTATGCAAGAGAGACCGGAGTGCATATTCGAGAGGCAGTAATTCATGCGATAAGAAAGCTGAACTTGAATTGTTCCAAAGAATATACGCAAGTTCAATGGAGGACATTGAGTTGAGTGGGTTGAAAGCAAACACCATGTGGCTGTGCTGAACCCGACTTGTTATTGACGAGCAGATATGGACAATCACTCTAGAGGCCAGTCGCCCTCACAGCTTTCAGCCAACTCATCCAAGTATCACCATCCATACTTTACTCCGGACGAGGTTCAATACCTGTCCTACAAACAGCGCGGCAAGCTCACAGAGACCCAAGAAGAAAAAGCCCGCCAAAGTGCTTGTGGTTTCTTGGAAGCGCTAGGGGCGCGTATTGGATTGTAGGCTTCTCAAGTCATACATCAAGGCCACAGTTATACTAACCGGTAGCCTTGTATAGCCCACGAAGAACCACAGCTACAGCCCAGAACTTGTACCACCGCTTTCACCTCTTCTTTCCACGGAAGGACTTCAATTACCATGTATACGCTCCTGTGAAATACCCATACCAGGCCCGCTTACATTGCTCTATCCAGGACGTTTCTCTAGCTGCATTGTATGTCTCAACCAAGATGCACGACACACTCAAGAAACCACGCGAACTGCTTGCTGTTTCCTATGCTGTGCGTTTCCCAGATCTCGCTGCAAAATCCAAACATCCAGGAGGAGAAGTTGACCTCGACACGATGGACCCTCAGGTAAGAACAAGGAACTATCTGTGTATTTTTGCCTTCTCAGACACTGATGTGCGTTTTCAGGTCGTCGAGCACGACCGACAGCGCCTCCTTGCCGTCGAGAGGCTCATTTTGGAAACCATATGCTTCAATTTTACCGCGAGAATGCCTTTCCCATACGTTATTAAAATTGGGCGAGCCTTGAAAGGTAGACGTCCACATACACGATTTTTTTCGGATTCCACTGATTCCACATCTAGCTACCAAGAAGCTGACACAGTTTGCCTGGCGTCTGGCTGTTGACTGGTATGTTCCGGTATATATATTTCACTTATCACTTACTCATTACTCGACGCAGCTATCGCACACTTCTCCCGATACAGTATCCACCACATACTATCGCTCTCGGGAGCATCTACGTTGCAGCGCTCTTGTTCTCATTCGAGCAGCCAGAGTCCCCTGCAGAGGAAAATTACCTCTCCAGTCATGACCTCGCCTCTTACCTCGGGAAACACGGCAAGTGGGAAAAACAATTCCAGTCGCAGGTGGAAGATCTCGAAGGTACGGGGAGTCAACTGCCATTCCATTATTCCCACCCAGCTCAAATGTTATTGGTCTAGTTATAGCACATGCAGTCCTCGACCTCCTCCTTGGAGCGACACAGAACCCATCAGCGAACACGTCTCCTAGCACGCCCTCTTCCCCCTCCCCGAATCTCTCCTCACGGAACCAGTATGAGAGAAACTCCATGCCTGCGTCATCTCCGTACAATAGCGACCAGCTGATCCGACTGAAGATATCTATGCGCGAGACGGAGCACCCACCAAGGCCACGACAACCCCTGGGTAATGCGGACCCCAGTGCGTTATACGGCGGTGACGATGCCTCCCTTCTTGGGCGCAATGAAGGAACGGTCCGGTTTATGTTCGGGCCACCTGGTGTCGTGAACAGCATTTGAACTTCACTATCGTCATCCAGATCATCTGGACCCGGCGTCATCATTGTCGGATTCCTGCAGCTCGTACCCAACCCATACTACCTCTGAACAACTGCTACACCCTACCAGATGATGCCCCCTCTCCATATCCGAGCTCGTGATCTTGTACACTCCGTCACAACGGCACTGGTACCTCCAAATTTCATCTCCCTCCTCCCCTCCCACCGCATCATTCACTTCCTCGAACTCCTCCAGCGAAACAACCTGCGCCGGTCTCGGGCCTGTCTTACCACCCCTTCCCCCCTTTGAAGCGGAAGCACAATCGTACTCTTTGCGCCTATCCAAGTCAGAGAGTGTATTGTACGCTTCCTTGATCACGGAGATGGATATCGACTCGTTTCCTTTGGAGTTCGGGACGCTGTCGGCGTTCTTCTTTTTGTCTGGGTGAAAACGGAGGAGCGTGCGATGGTATGCGATCTTTATTTCGGAGGGAGATGCATTTTGGGGTATAGAAAGCAACTCGTAGAAATCGAGCTGTGCCAGGATGTCAGAAGGTGGTGAGAAGGACAAAAACACGTTAGGTCACGGTGTGTGACTATTTTGTGACTTTAAATTGAAATTGCTCGATTGCGCCAAGATCGCGTTGAACGAAGTATAGGTCATCTGAAAAGAGGCCCCAGAATAAGATATCGTTGTCAACATGGCAGGCATATGTACATGTCTGAAATTCAAAAAACACCTCCCAACTCGCCAAAAATCTAGCAAGTTCCACAAATGTGCTCAATCTCTGCTTCCCGTCGTGTCCCCACCGGTCTCCACGTGCAGAGCCACATCAATTAGATGTGTAGATGATTTTGTTTTCTACCCAACTAATTCTAGAGCCCGCGGTCGCCTTCCCGCATTACAAGCACTTTAGCACTCACGCGTCTCAAGGGCCGAGATGATCACTCACAACACCTGTCCCATATTCCTCCAACACAACGAATAAGCAGTCCTTGTTTTCACTCTGCAACCCAGTTCCAAAACCGCCCGGGCTCTTTGAAAAGTCAGGCATAGTAAGTTCAGATGGAGGCTGGTTTTTGGGATAAGGATTGCCTGATTAATTGAACCAAGTCAACACCAGCGTTTCCTCCTCCGCAATGGCCTACCTGGATAATTGGGCTGAGAGTAACGCCCGAAAAAGTATCCTGTCGCAAACAAGTCGGATGGTTCAGGTGTTGCAGGGGATTTGGTGAACAGCCAGACGGTGTAGTTGTAGCTGGAGACGCCGTAGTCTGCTCTCGTTCGATATTCGAACGCGAATTTTGATCCAGCGAGGATGGTTTCGCCGATTTTGGGGGATATTATTTCTGCTTTGGACTGAGGAGCAGCATGGGTGGTCAGGACGAAGGCAAGAAAGAGATAGAGGGCGAAAATGAGCTGCATCAGGGGTGCGATAACTTGGAAAGCAAGTTTTCGTTGGGAAAGGTCCTTTGGAAAGTTGGGCTCTCTGGCTTAGGCTGTTGATATACGTTTCGTACAAACATGGTCCTACTTCGAGGAAGTTTGATTATCGTACCTCTCCTTGGGAGGAGAGAATTACTTCTGCCAAACAAGCATGGCAGGCAGCTTCCATTGGCTTGGCTCCCCACGGACAATCTTACCCGCTCATGATAGCCTCAATAGCATGCATAAGGTACATCGAAGATGTCATGTCCTATAGGCTTCGTCTTCGTCCCACTTTAACACGGCACTTTCTGACCCTTTGCCCACATATCAGATACAGAGTTTCGGTGTGTTTCGACTTCCGTGTAGGTAGAAGCAGAAGATATCATGTGCTCTTCCTTCTCCACACTGTAGGCGTTAGTGCAAAGATATTGACCGCATAGTCAACGTGATAAGGTTTAAAACGTCAAGGAATTCGGGAATGAAATTATTGGGAGACGCGATTACTTGGACCATGGCAATTTCGGAAACGATGACGCGCACTCTCCAGATGGTTAATGTGATCCTCATTCGTGGACAGGTTATCAAAGGAACACCTATAAAATCCAGAGATGCAAGCAATATCGTGATACTCACCTCCAACTGCCTTTCTTTTTCCTCGATTCGTACACACAACTGACGGTCGTGACATTCTCTCTGAACCATGGGAGCCAATTGGCCTCGATCTGGTCACATTGGTCCATAATTAAGCTTGTGATCGGAGCGCACTTCTGTGGAGGTTGGCCATCAACATCTTCGATGAAGCCTTCTTGGGCAGTAGCAAAGGCAGCAGCCGCAGACTTGCGAGATTTCACAAGTCGGACAATTGGGCCCGTTTTTACATCTAAGGATTGAGAAACCGCCAGGCATGATAAGGCAGGGCAGAGGATAAACGTTCCGTTGAAGCCTGCGGGCCTAACAACGGGTTTCGATGGGGAGTTGTCGTTTGGCTGTCGAGGGAAGAATGTTGGGCCTGCGAGAGCATCGATAACAGCGTTCACGGATTTGTGTAACCCGAGAAGCTCTAGTTGTGTCAGGGAAGAGGCATTTGTAAGGAAACGCTTGAGCATCGAGGAATCCAAAGAGCATCGTTCGATGACGAGGTGTGTGAGATGCGGGGCACATTGACTTGTTATCAAGGAACCAAAAGCGTTATTCAGTGAAGTTCCAGAGCCTTTGATGATCAGGGTATTGAGGATGGGTGTGTTCATGGATTCTACTAAGCTAGAAGCGTAACTACCCATCAACTCGAGGTGTGTGAGATGTGGAAGGTTTATGGGAGGTGTAGAAGAGTATCTGTAGTGGAAGTGATCCAATATCTTGATGGTTTCAAGGCCTGGGTTCGCGGCTAGCGCCGCCAGAAGGTCTTGGGGGTCTTTGCTACATCCAAGTACATTGATCGACGTGAGGCTAGTGAGATGCCCGGAGACATCCTTCCAGGAAAAATATGATTGAGAAAAGGAAAGTGAGCGGATCCCCACTTTTTGAAGCAACGGAAACAGTCCTGGTCTTGCACGCTGCTGACAAAAACGATCTTCTATCATTTCGAGTTCTTCGAGTGAAGATAAAGCGTCTTCTCCCAACTTTCTTTGTTTGACGTAGTTCGCCACATCCCAACCAACTGAGGAGCAAATACGTATTTGGTCCCAAGCAATATCTGCAAGTTCTGGGAAAGGCCAATCGGGGTGCGTCGTAACACTGGCTCTGATGTGTAGCGCATGTATTCGACATTTGGATTGTTTGAGCCACAAGGTTAGTTTGCGCGCGGGCGATCTGGTAGTAAGAATGAGGGTTTCCCAAAGAGAAGGCGTTGTCAACACGACATTCCGCCAAGTGCCGCTAACGCGTAAGAGGCAGATGAGAGCTGCTAAGTCGTCTAATACAACGTAGCGAAAAACCTCGCTCAAAAGTTCCACAGGTAGTTTCGAAGTCTGATTCTGCGTTAATCTCAACCGTTTTGTCTCTGCTTTCCGTTGTTGAAGGATATCGTTTTTGAGTTTGATCAGTTCGTCGCACCGTTTCGTGTTTGAAACTTTGAGACGTGAAATAGCCGCGTCCACCATGGATAATGCCGCGTCGAATTTTGAGGCGACAAGAAAGAGTCGGGCTGCACGAGCGTAACCTTGCCATTGGTCCTTGGCAAGTTCAATGACTTGTTTCGCGTCTCGTAAGGCTTCCTTTCGCTTTCCCATTTTCTCGTATACTGCAGCGCGAGAGTCATAGATGGCGTGCTGTTGGTCTCCACCTGGGTATTTGAGAGCCTACAAACAATGAGCTTGCCTATATCATGAACAGTAAGGTAGACTTGCAGTTGTGAAATGACCCAAGGCATCATCTAGGCGAAGCTTCTGGAAGCTAGATATACCCTCATTGAAGGCGGGTTTCCAAGCCATTCCGTAGCGGCACGTTGGTGTGAGAGACGTGGAAGAGTTGAACAACTTCATAAATAAGTTCGCGTCAAGGCGATGCCGAAGATGCCGTCTCACGATTGAGTCTATGTAAGGGGCTCTAGAGTCTTCTTTGCTCTTTCATCCAGTATGGCACTTGAGCTCTATGCAATAGATTCCTGAGCCTGTAAGGACATGCTGTCTATTGGCTGTGTAAAATAAATAGGTGTCAAATGACAAGCTTTCAGTGCATTTGAGGCGTTCCAGAAAGTTCGAAGTTGATCTGCTACAATCGGCATTCTCGCATTTGCATATTACTTCTGCCTTCTTTGCACCTTTTTTTCTGCCACCTCATCATCATGTCCCTTGCTGCGAGCTACAAGAAGTGGGATCAGCTTGAGGTGGGTTTCTTGTGCTCATTGTCTTTCTTGATCACCATCTTACATACTCTCAACACCGCCAGCTTTCTGACGACTCTGACATCGAAGGGCATCCTAATGTCGACAAAAAGTCATTGATTCGGTGAGCGACTTGCAAAGACGTAGTTCTCAGGCCAACGCTCAGACAACGTTGCAGATGGAAGCAACGCGATATCCATGAGAAACGTGAAGCGCGCAAGAATCTTATTGCGCAGCTTAAAGCTCAGATCGCCTGCAATAACGTTCTTTTGCCTCGTATTACGGATATCTCGAACACTCTATCCAATCCTGTCATCTCTGTTCCACCATCGGCTTACTTCAATTCTTGCGTTGAGCGCCTCGAGAAGGAACCATCGCGCGATTGCCCACCCGGCAACAACCCTGACAAAGTTGAACAGACATACGATGGAATGCTGCTGGCCTTGCTCAGGCAAGTAGGAGAGGACGCGCGTACCAAGGTCAAAGAATCAGGAGCGCTCGAGGCTGAGCGCGATGAGAAACTTGCTAAGTATCTCGCAAATGAAATGACAACACACGTAACAAGGCTCAAGGAAACTATTGACAAAGATGCTGCTAAAGTTGCATCGGAAGAGGCAGAACAGAAGAAGCACATTACGAGTGAAGATGTACACGACGGATTTGCAAACAAGGTATGTGCACAATTTACTACTCAACTTGTCGTTCTCTGATTTTTCACACCGCTATACACAGTATGTTCCTCCTCCCCCAGAACCCAAACCTGTCCCGCACGCGAAGATTAGCGGAGAAAAAACCCAAAAGCTCAAGACGACCGAATTCGAGGTCCTCAATCCCAGAGCTTCAGCCTCTTCAGCGGCAACTGAGGAGGACGAATCTGATGAGGAAGCTTTGCCTGATTTGACACCCTCCTTGGAAGCCTTTTCAAAGATCCCTGTGCGCGACTACGAGAAATCGTTCGAGTTCATTCAATCACACCGGGATGTCATCGTTCCTGGGGCTTCTGATGCGTTACTTGTCGCTGCATTTAGGGCGCAGAGCGCTGGCAAAGCTATGTACGCGAAGCAATGCGTTCATCAGAGTCTTTTGCTGCAATATTGCGAGAAACTTGGCAAGGATGGTGTCCGTGTGTTCTTCCGCAAGTACGTTCAACGATATCTTACCTATCCTCTGCGGATTATCTAACATTGGCCACAGAATGATCTCAGCTGATCCACGCGCGGAAAGTGTGTTCGTAAACGACATGGAGGGCACGTACAAGCACCTCGTTGAGCGTGTTAATGTCACTCTCAAGGAGCAGGCAGAGTCTTCCGGTCAGGAGCAGATTCAGCTCATCCCTGAGAACCCCAATCAGACGATTTCGTTCAACGTTCCCGATGGTCCTCCACCCGAGGAACTAGTGCTTGAAGGCCCTGAGACGGATAATTTCGACATCGAGGAAGTGCGAAAGGCGCTGCAATTCCGATGGGACGTATTCCAGGGGTTCTCCGAAGATTTCCAGGCCGCACTGAAGGAAGGTACACTGGATGCCGTGAACAAGGTGCTTGGAGATATGGACGTGCAGACTGCTGAGTCGGTGGTTCAGCAGCTAGACATGGCGGGTATTCTGAGCTTTGCAGAAGGTGGGATCAGAGATGAGACTGATAGGGCAAAGGCCGCAGCAGAGGCGGCTGCGTAAATGTCTTTTCGTGAATATTTCATTTGATCTCAATAAATCGAATTTTGATGCTATAGTCATGTATCCCTATGCAAAGCCATGTGCTGGGTTGATGAGTGGGCGAGGAGCGAAAAGGAGTTTTATGAGAAGTGTTAACATGTATTCTACAACGAACTTCTCTTTGCAAGAATTGCAGGGTGGAAGTGATCAAGTAATAAAAGCGAGGGCATGTGGTGGCGAAGTCAACGACTGCTTCGAAGGACATATGTAAGAACAGACAACTCGAGAAGAATATCATCATCATTGAGCACCCCGAGAAGACACGGCTCCGGGGGAGGGCCAAATTAATTGAAATCTGTCTCCCGTCGACCAGCTCCTCTTGAACCTTGTGGTTGGCTGGATAGCTGTCAGAGCCGTACAGGCACTTGGAATATTGTCATTGGGAGATCCTATTGTAGGTCGTCGTCTAGCGCTGATTGACCCGTGAAACACGATAAATCCCAGCACCATCAAGTAACGTCTTCGTGGAGTGGGCAACGACTCGCTTTGAAGCTGGTAGGGGAAATCGAAATTCTTACACTGGTACTTGATAAGAACGTCAGAAAGAGAAGAAAGTCAGAAACTGCAGGAAGAGACCGCGAAGAGTAACGGCTGACGTGTAGCTAATCGGGGGCAGAGATCATCACTGGCAGGCTGCACAACAACGAAAATGCAACAAGGGCTTACCCTCCTGTATCCCCCCTTTGAAGTGCCTTCGGCCTTCTCAACAGATCACGGCATAATGATATGTAATTTCCAAACAAATTGGGGTGCTCTATGTCCATGACGCTAGACATAATTTCTGGGGCTGCTAGGCGACTATAAGAGTATTCATCAGACAAACTAGATATGATGAAGTAAGGAACGCACCCAGTCTCCAGGGAGAATAACATCGAAACGAAGCGACAGGCCCTTCCAGGAACCGCTAGGGGGATGAGAACAAGACAAAGTTTCCCGATGTCAACGTCATGGGCGAAGACGGCAACACCAGTGGAGAGTTCTCAAACTCTGCAAAATCTTTGAGAAGACGAGCACACAGGGGGTGAGAGAGAGCCGACATTTCCACACGCTACTGAGGGACAGCAACATAGACATATCATATAGCCAAAAAAGTGCGGTGCCACAGTTTAGTTCCCCCCTTGACTCAGTCTCGTCGTTTGAGTAGACATTGAGGCAAGTATCAGTCTCAGCAGAAATCTTCAATTTCATAGAGAAAATCATTGAATGAGAATCGAATGAAAGACAAAGCTGACTAAGCATGTAAGTGGAGGTAAAATGGCCCTCTCGCAAAATATTGAGTACCAAAGAACACAGTTTATAACAGGATCACGTGAATAGGCTGGATTCCGGATGTCCCGGGCCGTCGAAAGCCTGTTGTGGCTTCAGGAAGTTCTCATTAATCTTGAACAACTATCGACTACATACCATGTCAACAGGCGCAGACGCAGACGCAGACACAGATATCACACTGTACAATATCTCTTGTAGAATTCTCGTGCTCGCGCCCAGACTCTCAGAGGCCAAATCATGCATTGACCGTATGTCTCGACAACATCCTTCACACACAATCTGATCATTTTCTCTCTAGGTATCCAAAATCGAGACAGACCACAATCTTCAACGAACATTATTGGCGAACGTAGCTCGACCCTAGATTCCAATGAATCGCCCACTGGCCTTATCAAGATCCCATGGACGATCATCAATAAATATTACTCTGCACATGTACATTTTGCTGCTCACAGGATGCACAGCCTTAGTCCACACCTGGTTCAGAATATACCAGCCGTTATATTTGTTTGGTCTCAAGGAGAGGTCTGTCAGTTCCTTCAACATGCTCTTTCCGTAGCTGTTGTTCAGGTTGCTGAAGTCACATCAGTCGTATAAACATCACATCGAACGCATTGCACAAGATCTGTCTGGCTTTGAGCCCGAAGTCTGTCTTGGAGTAAGGCTGGCATCACAGTCATCTTCCCGTCCTGCGTCACCGACTTCCGAGGAAGAGGGCGTGGAAGAAGATGATAGTGACATTGATGCCTTCCTCTCGTCTCGCGGGTTTGAATATATAGATGCAACTGAGAAGAAGTTGGCGCATAGTGTGGAAGAGGAGGATTCAAATAGCGACGGCTGGTCTACCGGTGTGATCATATCTCCATTCATACAAGAATGGCTACCTCTTACAGGATTCTCATCCAGATATACCAGGGATGGAACGAGTTTTGGATGCCCTGAGCACAATCATGTGGCCATCGATGCAGTCGACGATAAAAGACGCGAAGCTGTTACCACAGACACGCGAACGGGAGCGCGCGCTTCTTGATTGGGCCAACACCTCCCAAGACCACAGTCTCCTCGAGGTCGAAGAGGTAGTCGCCAACTCCAACAAACAGTTATCAGACAGGACAAGGTTGATGAAGCGGGAGATACAGGAGTTTGCGCGCTGGCTGGAGGAAGATGACGCGATGCGGGATGACCCCTGGAAGTCTGCCGTTAGCTCTGGCGGCATGAGCATGTCATCAACCGCCATGGACTTTGGTGACAGACCAGCTCATGCAATGCAGGATAACTTTGGCTTCGATGACGACTTCACAGTGTTTGTTTCTGCACCTGCAGCACCAGTGCTTGACTCTGCTGAGAACTCAGGTCGTTCAACGCCCGATGCGTTTACAGAAAGTTTATCTCCATTATCAGCAGTCCCAACAGGAAGCTATTATCACTCTCTTGGCTCCGTATCTGATTTTGGTGGAAGCGAGGAAGGGAGGGATGCAGATGGCGACGACGACGATTTACCAACAAAAGAAGATATCAAAGCCACGTCTTCACGAATATTCGGCACTCCAAAGTTCCCTCTTTCACCAGGCTTGGAGACTCGCACAAGCATGGTCAAGGCCTCAAATGCATCCGAATATGGATCTTCCGTGATTGCGAACTCAAAGGTTTCTCCAGATGAAGCATATGCCACCGAGGACTTCGCTGTAAATGGTATTGGGTCGTATGACATGGAACCTTTTGATCTATCGAAAGTGCTGGGAACATTGCAGGAGATGAAGGCTGAGATCTCTACCATCGATGATGAAAGCGAGAGGCGAAAAGCGGCGGCAAGGGTGGCATTAGGGCTAGTTTATGGACTTGAAGCAGAAAGCGAATTGTAAGCCTCTCCGATACTTAATATTCATTTCGCCACGTGTATCCAGGGGAAATTCATTGAGAGTGTATTCTCATAACCATCTTCAGAGTAAACAAGTCCTTTTAGCACACCTAGAAGGGTTCAGTGGCAATGTCATACATAAGTATGAGGCTACCAAAAGAGGTACATCGGATTGATCCTTGCAATCAGATGTTGGGGCATAACTTGATCGGTGCCTGGCTTGGGTTGAAACATAGTGGATGCATGTTCTCACACTTGGAACGATGTTCGCAGAGCTGGACAAGAAACTTATGCGTTTCTACTGACGGCACACTCGTATTCGTGGTTACCTTCAGTTATAATTTTGACCACTCCCACTCCTGCTAGATTTGTTTCGTGGCTAGGTCACAATAGCCGTGTGGGGGTTTAGCGATACGCAGCTTCCTCCAGCTTGCTCTTCTCTTCTTCACTCAGTCTAGACGACACTCGGCACGCCCATCGGGTAACTTCTGAAATTATACTTTCGTGGGCAGCATGTCGGCGTTTCCTGGGCGGTCTGACACCTCTGTCAATGCTCATTCCAACCCTAATCCTCGACCATCTCTACCACGCTCCAACTCTACCCCTTCGTGGCCAAAAAATGCATCCATGGAATCCTTCAGATCACCTCGAGGATCCCAGCCTGCATTTCCACCAACTTCTCTTCCATTACTTAGGAAACGTCATTCGACAAATGTCCTCATATCGTCACCTCCGGATCGAGAAAAAACTCCAGTTCCTGTCCCTGGAGTTCTGCCAACACGTCCGCTTCGCAATCCGGCGCGTGCAGCTGCCCCAGACCAACCACTGACTTCCTGGACAAATACCAACTCGAGTTCTCGAATGAGTAGCCGACCTTCTACCGCGTCCGACACACGTGAAGAAATCACTCCTTGGGAGTTTGCTCCAGGTCCTGCAATTCCAACTGACGAACTTCATCCGTCGAGTCCTGTGACCAGTGGATCGCCTGTATCGACTCGAACGCAAAAGTCTTTGGCAACGGGGCCCTTGTCAGAGGTGACACCATGGGAGATGTATCCTGTGCGCCGATCTGGGACAAGCCGTTCCTCATTGACATCAGGATTTATTGAAGAGGTCACTCCTTGGGAAATGTATCCAGTGCCGACGATCGTTCCCTCCCGTTCCACATTGGCGACAGGTCCCGTGGAGGATGTTACCCCATGGGAGCTTGTCCAAACGACCCCACTCAGAACAGATCCTCCCGCGCCCATTAGTGAAAAACGATTTTCCGTAAGTGGAAATTGGTCCTTGATTTTGCTTTAGTTACCGACCTAGGCCGGTGTCCATAACTTGGCCTTAAATCAGGCGGCATAATTGTGCCTTACTTGTGTTCTGTTCTCCAATCCAACACCATTAATTCCCATTGACGACGCTTCCACGTTTTACGACTCTTTTCACGATGTTGACGTACGCCGCTAATCTGTCTTATTATGTCCCTACCCAACAGACTAGACTCTCCACCTCATCTAATCAAGGGAAGCCTCCTGAGTTACCCCACGTTCGGAGACGGAAAAGCACTAGTGCAAAGGCTACACGGATACGATCCTCATTCTTTGGACACACTCACCACACCTCTGGTGATCCAAGTGGGTCACACGTCGTTCCAAGCCGTGCCAAGTCTTCCGTCGCGCCGAGACTAACGCACACCACTTCATCGCCCCCACCTCTACCACCTCCCTCTTTGTTTCCATCATTTAGTAGCCATGACAAACCATCGACTACACAGCACGTAGATATCAGATTCTCGACTGCCGATCGCACTATCTTGGAGGAGTTGAAGAGAAATCTGAAGGCGAAGGACGCGCAGTTCGTGATAAAGGGGGAGGGAAGTTCGTTAGGTTCACCGTTGGGTTCATGTCGTGGAAAGAAGCATCACGCGTTTTCAAAGGAGGAGGTTCCATACCCCAGGAGTTATGGGCGAGAAGTTCTTGACTTGTGAGTACTACATCCTTTACAGTTCAGAGTCATTGGACGGTTGTGCCTGAGCCTGCGTTCAACTCCCAACTATCCACTCTGTCACTCTGTTTGGCTGTTATCTCATGATGGTGGCGTAGGGATGTCTGGGAAACCGCGTCCTGTCAAGATATTTGCGAGAGTTTCACGTGGCACGTGTTTGAGTCACCACCAACCAAAGTGTATGTGATCTCAGAGCTCGTAAATGTGTTTTTTCATTGACCTGTTTAACAGGCTGGATCTTGGATGCGGTCAGTTAGTCCAGATTTTTGAGACCATCATTGGTCTGATGTTCATATCACGGCAGGGACAGGAACTTGGATATTGAATTGTGCAAGGGTATGGAAGGTCTGTGAAACGATTGCATATGTTCAATTTAAGTCCCACTTATATCAATCTTCTTTACAGAACTGTCATTTCACTGGTAGGGCTTCTCGTTCAAGCCTGCATGATAAAAAGTTGTTACTTAAAGCTTGTTGTTCCTTTCAGGGTTGGATATTGTTCCGCTGCAGCCTGACCTTTACCAAGTCGGCTCGTCCGATCTAGCCTCGAGAATCACATGGGTTCACCATAATTTGTGTGTCCCATTTTGAAATCATGTATAGTATGCATTACCCTAATGATCTCGAATAGCCTTGAAGGATTCCCATTTCCTGATGATGAGTTTGACTTCGTGTGAGTGGAAATCCTATCAAGGTTCCGATAAGTTTGAAGGCTTACGATATCTTTGGTGCGATAGACACATCAAGCGAATCGCACTTGGTGTTCCCGAGGATCAGGTAACTTGTCGATGGTTGGATTTTCGAGCACGAATTAAACTCTATCTTTCTAAATAGTGGGACCCTCTATTCGAAGAAATATGTCGTGTCATGAAACCAGGAGGTGCTTTTGAAGTTGGTATATATTTGCTGCCATCATATTCTTGTTGGTTTATCGATGATTCAGATGCTCGAAGAGGATCTCTTCTTCCCCGGAATGCTAGACAGTGATGACGACTCAGATGACACTGATTCAGAAAAGCGCCTCTCTTCCCAAAGGCATTCACCCCAGTCCCATTCAGACACCAACCTTGAAAGCCTACCGGACAGCGAGCCACCTTCATTCAAATCAGAGGATCCTCCAACCCCGACCACGGCCGCCTTTCCACCAACCCCCTCGAGGTCTAGCTCCCCTACGGCGCAGGTCGCTGTGAATGGAAATATCGAGGAAGAAAAAGCTCATGGCCTTTTGCCACAAGTCATGGGGAATTTTATTCCTTCTGAAGCAGCCTCTGCCCAAGCTGACACAACACTCGACACTCTGTCGCCATCGACAATCCGGGGACACTTGAAGGTCAAATTACCCAGGTCGCCTTTTACTAGTTCTGCCGTATCACTTGGCCTTCCTTCTGTCGGAAGTAGCGCGCCTATTGATCAGTCAACGAGTGCAGAGCCCAAAATACGAACCCGATCGCGGGGATTGTCACTGACAGCATCTCTGTCCGTTCCCGATATTAATCTGCGAGGTCAGGGTTCATCTGCGTCACCTCCCATGGAGACAAGAGCTAGCGTTCCGCCAGTGCCGTTCCTGCTCCGTACAATACCAAAGCCGCCCGTCAATCCGCGTGATCATTCGCTTTTAGAAGCTATCTACTCGCGATTGCTTGATTCAAGGTTCATCAATGATTCGCCACTCGCACTCCTGGCAAATTATATCGGATTTTATTTCAAGGGTAAGTAGCTATGCAGAATTTCTGAACTACCAATAATTATTTTCCTAGATGTCCGTACCCACCCACCCCTACAATACCATTTCCCTGCTGTTCCGCATCGATCTCAGTCTGGACCTGGGGAAACGGAAGACGGCAACGATTCTGATCTGGATGAAGACTCGGATGGTGCTCGAGATGCCATTCTTCCCAACTCCATTGCACATACAGTGAAGAAGAGAAATTCGCGGCCCCTGTCAACCCAGCCCGAGGAAGAGGAACATCTGAATACCGAGGAGGATCGATACGTTGGTGTTCACAGCCTCATCCGACATTCTTCCCCATACATAACGATCGACGAGTCTCGAGCCTCGGCCCTCTCACCATCGATCAAGGGCATGTTCCCCGACATAGCCAGTTCCAGACTCCAACGTCGTTACTTGCTCCCAAACACCACTATGCATTTGGACCTGAAAACCCTAAACCTTCATCTCGCACTCAGGGCTGCTGAAATCGTCGCGTGCTCAGAATCTATGTGGGAGTTGGTCCTAGAGCGTAAGGCGCGCGAGGCTAAGGAACGCGAAGCAAGTGGGACTCCGGTCAGAGCACACCGTTCTGGCTCGGGTTCCATCGAAATGCCTCGAAGGTCCACTGTTTCGACGGTCAATAGCAGAGACTCTGACACGTTCGATAACGCTATCCTTGATCTGACTCGTGAAGAATTTGATGGTCTCATATGCAAGTTCGAGATGTAAGTGCTTCGAACGGTCGTTATGCATGACGCCCAGATTCAATTCGTTGACTTGGCATTGCTCCATAGGGATATGAGGGACAAATGTGCTGTGAACGATGCCCTTGGGGAGCGGCTCTCCTGGAACATTGAAAATCCTTCGGTTTCACAGGAACGCGAAGTCTTTGAAACCGCTTGTGAGAAGTGGGACAAGTGGGAGCGAGAGCAGCTCACGAGAAGAGATTCTCGTTCCTCGCGCCGACCACATCCACCATCAGGAGCACATGTTAGCCCTCGGCTCTCTCCGAATTCGCCAGAAGGAAGTCACACTGCTGGACGGCCCAACTCGGGAGAACTGGCAAAGAAGAGAGTGTCGACATCTAATAGCTCAGTGGTGTTACCACCAACGCGTCGGATAAGCCGAGCATTACGCGTTTTTGTAGCTTGGAAAGCTGGAGACCCTCAGCCCGCCAACTCGAGCTTTTTATGAAGAGCGCGATGAGGATAATGAAATATTTCTTTGCTATTTACTGCATTTCATCATCAAGATGCTGTCTACCTATATACTGTTTCCTCGACATTCCTATTGCTCAGCTGTCCGATCCATATACCTGCTCACTTCTAGACTGTACATAGAGTACACCTCATGCGCAATCAATAACGTCACGCACTTGATTTTTGGGGTGTTCAGTTTTCATGTAGTATAGATATCTTGATCAAGAAGGTAGAGCCTGCGCACTCGGAAAGAGACGTGAAGAAGCACCAGAGGAAGCGTGGCTTTCTTATTTGACTGGTTGCCCATGTACAAATGAATCCATTGAAACATCAAACCAGTGAAAGCAATAAGTACAACAAGCGCCATGGCAAGAATCATGACAATCATTAAAGATTAGCCACCTGCTCTTCCGACCACTTCCATAACTGTTGCCCG
The DNA here is from genome assembly GCA_018855915.1 of Tephrocybe sp. NHM501043. Classification (NCBI taxonomy): domain Eukaryota; kingdom Fungi; phylum Basidiomycota; class Agaricomycetes; order Agaricales; family Lyophyllaceae; genus Tephrocybe; species Tephrocybe sp. NHM501043. Next base: position 88,828 of record JABCKO010000012.1, read on the forward strand.
AGCTCTGGATCGTCAGTAGTGGGCGCAGCCTCGCCCAGGTGCGCGAACGGAACGAGATACTGAAGAATGCATGACATTAAGAAACCAGCACAAATCAGAGTGAGACTTCTAAGGACATACCTTGCCGTTGAGCTCAGCATCAGCGGCAATCGTGCCCGCATATAGCTGTGTTAATGCCCCATGGGCGGCTGAGAATTGCAACCGACATATAGTTAAGAATTCTACCAGTGACCCTACGTGGCGTGTAAGCTCAGTCCGAATAATGCATGGGTGGATAGATGTCGAGACAATGCCTCGATCCCCGTATCGACGGACTAGCTCCTTTGCAAACACCACATTATCCTCAAGTATAGCGTGTTATATTAGAAACGGTAGAGTGTGAGTGTGAAGATGTACAAATTTACTTTGACCGTAAAGTGTGAAACTCCAAGTCTTCCTGCGTTTTGGGCTGTCTTTAAAGGTGTTGAAGTCGAGGGAACCAAAGACATGTCCCACAGAAGTGGTACTGACAATGCAAACCTTGCCCTCGGAGCTGCTCTTTGCTCCAGAGAGCAGGGCGGGGAGGAGGAGCTTTGTGAGATAGAAATGTCCTGCATGAAATAACCCCGTGAGTCAAGTGAATGCGAAGACAGACGATAGAGAGCGCTCACCCAGTACATTAGTACCAAACTGTAGGTCGTAGCCCTGTTCCGTCAAAAGTTCGACGGGTAGTATCATTACGCCGCTGTATGATGCAATATTGATATCGCGTTGAAAGAGTGGTGTATACGCATGGCGTATCACAAATATGGACAGATCCATTATTAAAAAGGATATGTAGCTCCTTCTCTTTGCTACGGAAGTAAATCAGGGTCAGTTAACACGCCTTATAATATGTATTGAAGCCAAACCTCAGAAAATCTTCAACAGCGGCTTTGATAGTCGGAAGATCAGCAAGGTCCACTCTGAGAAAGTTGGCCTCGCGTTCTCAGTAACCTTTTTCAGGTCCTCAATGGCTGCTTCCCTCGTTTCCTTATTGCGAGCAGCAACGTAAACCATTACATTATGTGCGAGAAGGGCCTTTAACGCGACGTAATGCATATATCGAGGGTTGTTTAGTAAGATATATTAGCCTTGGCAGTTTCTTTGCCTATGCCTTTGTGAAATATGATAAGAATGTGTACGGCTCTGGGACTTCTCTGTGGCGTCAACTTACCGGTATTTGCACCGGTGACGATCACGACATCCTGTCAAATCAGGGATATCGTCAACGGAAAAGGTAGATTTGGGGGGAAGGTCTGTGAAAGCAGGGAAAGGCTACTTCCCATGGTGGTTACGTTGTGCCCGACTTGACTGTCAATGGTGGCATTTTGACATTGAAAGTAATAAGGGGTCGGGTCCGTGCGCAGTATGATTGGTGCACGTGGAGATAACCGAAAATGTCCACAAATAACGATCCGACTTCTCGCCTGCTCCTAACATCTTCTTGTTCGTCCATGGCGTCCTCCACGCCGCCCGACGTCGACATGCGACCACTGCCTTCTCCAAGTAGCGATCCTACCCTGTCTCTTCGTGAACTCGCCCTCAAAACCCTTAAATCTCGCAGGAGGCCGGCTGCAGACACTGTTCCCGCTCTTCCCTCTCGTCCACCACCACCTTCAGACACTTCATTCCAGCTTGACTATGGTCAAGAAGAGGCCGAGACGTCTCGCGATATCCAACCGTCTCCTGTTGTTCAAACAGCCAAGTCTCCTGTGGTTCCGACACCTAAACCTTCCGTCGCAACGACCTCCACGCTACCTGTAGCTACGTCTGAATTTGACTCTCAAGGCCGTGAAGAGGGCGAAATTAGCGATGAAGAAGAACCCCAACCACCGCCACCAGTACAGCCCAAAACTTCCACATCTCTGCCACTGCCAGCAAGTTCCATCCCAAGAGGGCCAAGGCCTCCAACCCCCTCCACGCCAGTCCCAGTGCCATCCGACAACGTAAAAAGTAACCCCCCGCTATTTGACCGTCTATCTGAGCCTTCGGTTATTTCTGGTTCCTTGGCGTTCATAGGCAATGAAGCGTTAAACGCGATGCAGGTTGACGGAACACCAATAGTGTCAAAGTCTCGTTATCTTCTTGATTCCGATCATGTTCGCCCAGGCGTAGCTAGTCAGTATCTCACTTAAAGATTCGCAGCACACAGACTTACACGCCGCGAACAGTGAACCAGGACCAGTACGATAAAGCTAAAGATATCGTTCTTGACCTCTTGGGCTGGGGTGTGGATCCTTCTTACCTTGTTGATTGCGGTGTCACTCGCGAGGTCGTGTATTACGTCTTCAATGAACTGAATCTGCGTCTACCTCAAAATTTAGATACGACGGGTCTCATACCATTTACTCCTACAGATGCAATGGAGCTGCAGAAATCAACGATGATGCCGCCTCCTCCTCCTCCAGTCCAAGCGAGACGGCACTCCCAAAGCCAGCCAGCCGCTCCGACCATCCCCCCTCTTCGAACCCCTTCACCGTCATCTTTGACACCAATTGCAAGAGCACCCACGACTCCTTTACAGACTCTTGAGTCTCCGAGACCAGTTTCTATGAGAGAACTTCATGATATGGAACAGCAGCGGCGTCAAGAGCTTATGGCTCGCAAGGCTGCGATTGCTTCGAAGAAATCGAAGCAGCTACTGCCCTCTACCCCGGCATCACCTCGCTCAACGCCAGCGCCTTCGCTACCGTCAAGTAGCAAGGAAGACGCAGATATGAATGTCGATACAGTGGAAGACTTTTTGAAGACGATCGGTCCCTCGTCCACACCAATCCATACGGTTGGCAGTAGTTCTACGTCTTTCCAACCGAGTGCTGACGACATGGACGTGGACGAGATCCCTGGCTTGAGACGCTCGAACTCGTATAAAGCCCCTACAATTGTCCCTCACCCGTCTTCGTCTTTGTCTGCCTCTGTGGTTTCGCCTACCCAGTCTTCGCATGTCCCTATGTCACCCGCTACAGCTCCTCCGTCATCGACCGAGTCGAATTCAACCACATTTAGCGCACGCAGTTTCGAGACTACAGCCTCTTCTTCTGCTACCGAAACGCGACTGTCCGAAGGCCCAGCTCTGCAGCGACGTGGGATGAAGAGGCCTGTGGCTTCCGATTTTGTCGATTTCGAAAATGACAGTCGATCGTCGAGCACCAATGGATTTCGACACCACAATGGTCATTTGAAGCGAAGAGCAGGATTTGCTAGTCTGGTCAACCAGCCTCGATGCATCATTGACGTTAGTGACAGTGAAGGGGAGGGAGATGTAGACATTTCTATGCGTGATGTTGAGGCACCCTGGCGAGCAGGATATGCTTCGCCCGTCCCAACGAAGCCGTTTGTCGCTCATCTCAGCACGAATGGTTGGGCAACGCCACCTGTGTCATCGTTGACGCCAACTATCACATCTTTGGCGTCTACTCCAAACGGAACTTTGTCTCCTGCAGCGTTAGCTGCCAAGGAGACAGAGATACTGAAGATGCGAGAGATGATAGCACATAAGGAGCGGAAGCTGAAAGTAAGTCTTTGTGGTCCTAGGTATTTATTCATATTCATGACTCACGTTTCACAGGAGGCAAAGGTCGCTCTGGAGGCTGCTAACAAGGCTGAGACGAAAGTGAAACGAGAGGAGATACCTGTCAGCATTTCGCCTGATGGTGGATCCAGCCAGATCAGCCGACTGGCCACCCCCACGGCAGATCCTCCTCAACCTTCTGCCCGTATGCTTATTCCACTTCCTCTTCCCTCCATTCTGGTCGACTGACGTATGGTATGGCAGGCGAAGGTCCCTTAGATTTACCTGTCAGCTTAGACACTGACCTCGTACCGAGGAGCTCAGATTATGGTACTCCTGTCACGACTTTAAATGGTTCTCCATTCCGGCTTGCCCACCCGACCTCCGACTGACTTGTTCCAAACTTCTCTGTTCTATCCATCCCACCATTCCATTCTCCCGATTTACAGGTAACTCCACGCAAAACGGCCACCACACTGCGAGCAATGGGAGCTCCGTTGACGATGCAGGGCATGAAGGCGAGTCTCCATTTCATTACACCTCTTCCCCCATCCCCTCGCCCCTGCTAACACGTTCTTCGAACCTTCCTCCCCTTTCCATCCCTCCCTATCGTGACCTTGACATGTCGGTCTTCCACAAATTGGCTTCGAAACCTCGTGGCCTTGTTTAATTGTTCGTGATGACTTCCCACGCTTCAATCTTGTGCCTTTTCATGTGTGTGTTCCTGCTTCTTCTTCCGCTGCTTCTCGCTATCTCGACGTTCTGATTCCGTTACGCCTCACACCTTTCCTTTCTTTCTCATTCCCGATTCGGAAATTGACAGGTATGAATGCAGAGGCACAGCAAAAACATGCGGCAAGGATCTCTTCCCTTCCGTTCGCTGTAAAGCGAACATCTCCTGTCCACCATTCCTGACGTCCTTTTTTTGTTTGCTTTGTCGTTTTTTCTCTTGGATCATTCCATTCCCCCTTCATTGTTCGTTGTGTTTGTGGTTTTTGCGATTTGGTGTATTTTGCACAACAGGAGAATCAAGGCACAAGAGATAAGGATAACGGTTCAGTCGACGTTGACCCAGCACCGTCTACGTCGACACAGGTGCGTCTCGGGAGTTCGTCTCTTTCTCTTGCTTGGGTTGGCGGGCCTGTCCGCTGTTGGGCCTGCTTTCCTGCTCGATTGTGTTTTGACGATGCTGATATAATATAATTGTAGGCTCCGATGACTCAAGTTCCCCTAAAACTCGTCGAAAATCCGGAGCCAATGTCAGGACAAGAGATCAATAGTCAAGACTTCGCGACCTACGAATCGCCTTTTAATTGGTATCCTCTCCTGGCCTCTCGTTCGAGAACGCAGTATACAGCCCATGTTTCAGACCCCGTTCTACAACCTTCTTCTAACTCCTCGTCCCTCCCTTCTATTTCTAGTCTTTCCTCCTTTGCCCCCACATCTGTCTCATCTTCTGCTTCTTCTCTTTCCTTTTCTCCATCTGTACCCACGATGTTGCCGCAACCTGCTACAGTCGCTCCATTTACGGTACCCAGTCTTGTGCCACTGAAATTAGCCACAGCCAGCAAGCTACTCGATCCGGCAAAGCGGCTATGCCAGTACGAAGTGCCGGGACCGGGAGTTTGTCGCGATGAGGGGTGTGAAGATGTGCACCTGAGCAGAATCGCGGCTGAGCCGAGCGGTACGTCTGCCGCCATGCTGGAATTCGTCGACTTCTCCTTTTGTCCATTTCTTTTCCTTTTCTGTCCATTTGACTTTTTGTTGCGCTTTTTAACTTTTCCACTCCACAGACCTAGATACGGCGGAATACCTATTCAACACGTTGCCAACCGGCTGGCTGGCCGATAACCAAGTTTCGCAGGCCAGGATCATATCGGCGCTCCAGCAAGGCCGGCTCAAGAGTTGGCGTTTGAGCTTCGAGGAACGGGTCAGCCACGCGCTCGCCTTAATTGGACTGCCGCCATAAAATTGGAGGCGGAGGAAGAGGGCGACATCTCCGACCACCCGAGTGGCTCATTCGAATTGACAATAATCTGTGTTTTTGGTTGGACGAAGACTCGACGCAATGAAGAAGGACCGGCCACACTCAGGATTGTTCAAGAGCGCGTTGCGCCATCTCTGGTGATCAGCGGGCTGGGGCGTTGCTCGAGGGGTGCAAGCGGGTTCGCCGTGCATGTTCGCGGCAGCTTGTGGGTAACTTCTTGAGTGGCGTTCTCGCCTTGCGGAGCCGGAGGGATGATACAGAGGGAATCATTCTCAATTGTCAAGATTGGGTCCGAGATTTGACGGCATGATGTTGTGTTGTTGTATTCTAGACTCCCGCACCAATCGCGTTTCTTTCTTTTTTTTTTTTCTTTTTTTTTTTTCTTTTCGATTCTTATTTCTATCCGTAGTAGTCGCCATTGGTTGTGTCGACGACGAGCAGTTTGTATTAGGAACACAAGACATATTCTTGGATGCACAGTTTGGGTTTGGCTGTTCGGATCTAGGGTCGCTGGGTCCGGGGAACATGGGAAATGATGGTTCTTTACGGGTAACAGGATCAAGACTTGGGGGGGTTATCCAGGGTAGGTGTGAAATCCGGTGGACGGGGATGGTTAGGTGATGGCACGACGGGGGTTGCTGTAGTGATGTGGTGGTTTGGATGAGTGAGCTGGGAGGGGCGGCGATCTATCAGCGAAGTGGAGGCACAGAAGCGTTGGGTCAAGAGGGGAGGTGGCCCGATTTAGATCTAGGGATGCCTAATTGGGAGTGGCTGTGTCGGGTCACGTTGGAGCGTGGGAGGATCTGTGTGTCTGCTGGTTTCAGATAGGTTGCAGGGCGTCTGGAGGGGCAGCAGCGGTGCAGTGGGGAGGGTGTGCGAAGAAAGATAGGGAGAAGGGCACAATGAATCGAAAACACAGGACAATGACCGGATTCGGACAAGTGGCGCGGACGGAGATGGCCGGGTGTGCCTTGTTTGTGTGTTGATGGGAGTTTATATGTGCCGGGCTTAGTTGGGACTTCAAAAACGAGTCTTGATCAACCTTCCCTTTTCGCCCTCACCCAGGATTCCTTTTCCGGCCAGTGTCCGTAACAGCCCAAATATCCATCGCTGCTTGCTGCGCTCCCTGTGCCCGACACATCCTCGCCAGTGCGTGTATTGCCTCAGAGACGGCCTATTCCTGTGAGTCGCATTTTGTTTTTTTTTTTTTGTTTGGTATCGGCGGCGTCGTCGTCGTTGAGAGCTGTTTTGCTCAACGTATTCCAACACCGCGGCTCCAACTTCCTTTTCTGGCGCACAGACCCATCCATCCATCCCCATCGCCTCGTCACTCCAGTCATCGCACCTGATGTCGATGCGCAACAGCAAACGCCCGCGGCCGGTCGACATGCATAGCAGTGGGCCGGCGCCGGGTGAACACCATGGGCCACCGCAGCCGACGGTGGGCGAGGACGCGTTTATCAACGACGACGCGGCGGGGGACAGTGGTGGAGACGACGACGACGACGACGACAAGCCCAAGACAGACAAGAAGGCGGGACGGCGGAAGATCAAGATTGAATTTATCCAGGACAAGTCTCGACGTCATATAACGTTCTCCAAAAGGAAAGCAGGTATGTGGATGGGCTGGAGTGGAGTCGGAGTCTTCTCACCAGGCCTATTTACAGGGATTATGAAAAAGGTAAGTTTAGTTCCTGATCTGACCATCATGCGCTCATCGCGGGGGCCAGGCATACGAGCTGTCGACGCTCACGGGCACGCAGGTCCTGCTGCTTGTCGTCTCTGAGACCGGCCTCGTCTACACCTTCACCACCGCCAAGCTCCAGCCGCTTGTCACCCAGCCCGAGGGCAAGAATCTCATCCAGGCCTGCCTCAACGCGCCCCCCGGTTCCCTGCCCTCCTCCCACCCCGTCGGCGCCGCCATCAACCGCACCGCACCGCCCCTCCCCATGGGCGGTGCCTCCACTCCTCCCACCAACCTTCCCGGCGGCCTCTCCATCAGCCCCTCCACCACCCCCAAGGACGACGACGACGACGATCCCGACGATTCCCCCGGCCAGCGCACCGCCTCCAACAAGCGCCGTCGCCGCGCCTCATCCAACGCCGGCACCTCTGCTCCAGCCCGTGGCGGCCCTACATCCCCCCACTCCCCCAACGCATCCATCCCCCCGCTCAACATCCCCAACTCGGGCCAGCCCCCCCAGCAGCACCCCCAGCCACCCCAGTCCCAGATCGGCCTCGGTTCCCCAACCTCCCCCCAGCAGCAGCACCAGCAGGTCCTCGCCTCGTCCACCGCTCAGTACCCCAGTTCCTACGGCCACCACCCTGGCCAGCCCCAACAGCCCGCCCAGCACCATCAGCAGCCCCAGCACGACCCCAGCCTCTACGGCTCACACATCCCTGGCGGCTATTCCTACTCCCCTGGCGGTGGGCCTCCTCCCCAGCCCGGCCCAGGTCAGCAGCTCGGTGGCCTCGCCGCCGCCGCCGCCGCACAGCACGGCCACTGGCCTACACAGCAGCCCCAGGTCGGCCAGGGTGGCCACTATGGACGCCGATGATCGACCTCCCCACCCTGGACCGGTTCCAAAAAATATCTATGACATATGTGTTCTTTCCTGGTTCATTCAGTGCTCGTCTCGCTCTTCATTATTAAAACATTCTGTATATCACCTCTTCTCGCATCCTGTGTCTGTCTGTACGTACGACCCCCGTAACGACCCACTAACTTTTATACATGCCTCTCCCTCCCTTGCCTTTTGCTTCTTGATCCTTAGTCCTGTATTCAATATTTCTTTGTTGCCTCCATGGGCGCCTACATATACGGAAGGCTAATCTTTGATTCCCTGCTGAATCCCCGACTCGAGGCCAGCCACCCGTCCGTCTATAATGGAGATAACGATAACGCTGCTCTCGGCAAGTTCGGGGGCATTCTTACTCATGACGAGTCAGCGATTGACATTGACCCCTCATCTCCGCAGTCTTCGGTTGCACCCCTCATTTATCATCATGCATGGATGGATCGATGATCATTTACAGGCATGGGCGCCTCTCCACCCCCAACAACATGTGCTCATTGCACCAGGCGGCCGGAAATTGCAGCTGCCATTACATATGATTGATGGGGTTCACCTTGGTATCGGTGCTATCACCCCCGTTTGAGATTCACAACCACACCACCACACACACATACACACACACACACATTGCACGTAACTGCGGCTCTTAGCGCCGCCCGATTCCCCCGAGCTCGCCGAGCTCCTCGCTTAGCCAACAACCATGGGCATCGTCGCGTCCATATTCGCAGAGTCCTACCCGCCCAAACCGACATTCTCCGTCGACCACATCCCAGACCTCGAGGGAAAAGTCATCATTGTCACGGGCTCCAACGCGTACGTGTCATAATACCGAGCTTGGCCTCGAACCCCATCATTGCTATACATATCCCTGGAGTGTCTAAACTTCTTACTGATTGTTCGTTTCTCCTTTCCCAATAGGGGTGTGGGGAAAGAAACCGTCAAGGTGAGGTTCTATTTCCGTTTAGTACGCCGATTCGCTGCATTTGAATGGGCGAGCTTTGTTCTATTCGTCCGCGTCCATGACAATCGCTTGATAGTTGGGCACACACGTGGCAAATGCGGACCCAAATTGGCCATGCGGCGCCACTCTCGTGCAGGGGGGCACCAGCTGAGCCGTAGACTTTTACTTATCGGCCATAGGATGCATGGACATAACTTGTGCATTATCATCGTATGCTGACTCCCCCATCCGCGCCGTGCGCTGTTCCTCCTTTTCTCCCGTGCAGGCCCTTCTCGCGAAGAATGCAAAAGTATATATGGCAGCGCGTAGCCCGCAAAAGGCAAAAGCAGCGATAGAGGAGCTGCGCGCCCAAACGGGCAAAGACGCCGTTTTCCTCAAGCTTGACCTTGCGGACCTCAAGTCCGTCAAGGCGGCGGCGGCAGAATTCCAGGAGTGAGTTCTTTCGGAACTCATGCATGGAGACGATACCCATGGTTTAAACGCATAAATGAACAGGAAAGAGAAGGAGCTGCACATCCTCTTTAATAATGGGTAACGTGTTTCCTTGCGTAATCACAAGAGAGATCTTATCCTTCGTTTTTTTCATAATGATAGAGGCGTGATGAACCCTCCTCTCGGCGAGGTCACCGCAGACGGGTACGACCTCCAGTGGGGAACCAATGTGCTGGGGCACTTCTACTTCACGAAGCTCCTCCTTCCGACGCTCATCTCCACTGCAAAAGCGAGCCCAGAGAAGCACGTCCGCGTCCTCACGACGTCCTCCGTGACGCACTACTACGGCTCCCTCGACTTCAACACCTTCAAGGACGGCCCCGCGCGCCGCAACAAGCTCTTCGCGCTGTATCACCTGTATTCACAAAGCAAACTTGTACATCTCCGGGGCTCCCTTGTAATTTGTTGTTGCCAGTGTGGGCGCTGACGAGTGGTCTACTACGCACAGGGCGATTTGATCCTTGCAATGGAGCTCGCGAGGCGGTATGGCGATCAGGGCATCGTGTCCACGGCTATCAACCCGGGCAATCTCGAAACAGAGCTCACGCGCCACATGTCCTCTATACAACGTGCGGTCATGGTACGTCCGCCCCATCCCCCACCCCCCCCCCCCCCCCCCCCCCCCCCCCCCCCCCCCCCCCCTTCTCCCCCCCCCCTACTTCCTGCTCCTCCCCCCCCTCCTGTCTCCCTCCCCCCCCCCCCCGCGGGGCCTG
>JABCKO010000013.1:0-93586 GCA_018855915.1 Tephrocybe sp. NHM501043
CGTTGATGTTGGAAAACTCTATCTCGAGGCTCAGCCGAGCTACCATCATCTCTTGTGATCGACTCTGCGTAGAAGATCTAGAAAGCTCAGATATAAGATTTTTGCAGTAGTACTAAATCTCTTTTTTTTTGCTCCAGCCTCCCTAAGTTGTCAAGCCTTCATCCCGAGGTATTCTGTTGTCCTATTATATGCTGAGATTACACCTAACATTACTTTGCAGAGGATGAACTCTTGTTGGCCACTTTGAAGCTTCACCTGCTAGATCTCCATAATTATTCAGCGGCTCCCTATAGTTACTTTCCTCTATTCTGCCCAATTTTGACGTCTCTGCGCGCCATCCTTAACTTGATCATTATTGCTTATATACTACACTGTGCGTTGAAATTTGTTGTTATCTTGCTATTCCTTCCATTTGACTTCTCCCGCATTTTATTCACCGCATCTCCCTGCCTATCTCGGACACCGTCACGCTATGATATTGCAACATACCCATACTATTTAACGCCCATACCCATACACAACCATTGCTATGTATTTATACTGACTACTGCATGTCATCCCTACATGACGGTGACTGAAACCATCAGAAGAAGGCCAGCAAGACGTCTATAACACAGAAGCTTGTTTCATCGCAAACCTCTCATCGAGGACAGTTGAAATCGGGACATAGTAAAATAGAGGTGTGGGATACAGATAAAAGACATTGTGTCTTGCTGCTCTTGGAGGGAAGGGTGATGCGTGTCGTGATTGGATCCCAGATGTCTCAACGGATGTTTCAGCATGCTCACGGTGACCAGTGGTTTTTTCGGGTGTTGTTCAGTTCGATGAGTACCTGCCGCAAAAAGCTCTTGTAGTTAGGTATGTCAACTAATCGACGGTGGAAGAATTGAACGTCAAAAGGCAATGGTCGCCGTTTCTAATTTCTGGGAAACGTTTTCGGATGGTAATTTCTCAGGTTAATTGACGGTATATGCTTAACTCCGGACGACCATCGGCCGGGAACATGGCTCCAAGGTATGTACATGTATGTGCATTTCGTGCATGGAGTAAAAGAACGTGTGAGATAGAGAAGAGGGGGGAAAAGGCTATAGTAGGGGCTCCCGACTGCTCGAGAGCCTGTTTAGGTGGATGTAAACATCCGTTCCGAACCCATCCATCGCGATGAGGCGGAGGTCCCCACCAAAGTACCTTGCGTACTGCAACCTTCCATCAGCCACGTCCCACGACGCCTCAACAAAGGGCAACTCACCAATCTGGACAACGGCAGGCCATACCCGAAGCCCGCCATGGGCGCCTTGAAATCGCTCTCCACGAAATCCTCACCGACGCCCTGCCCCTCCATTGTCGTGTACATGTACGTCCAAATGAGCGGAATCGCGCTGCGGCTGATCCCGCCGCCCTCGTCGCTGATCTTGATCGTGATGTCCTCCTTGCCCTCGACGACGACGACCTTGATCGCGGGGTAGACGACGGCGCGGAGGGACTTTTTGAGCAGCTCGAAGCAGATGTGTGAAAGGTGACCTGGGACATAGGGAAAGATGAGGTGAGGGGGGCAGATGAGTTGGACTGGGGGCCCGCGGAACATGGCGTAGTGCTCTTCGCAGACGAAGCGGGCGTTTTCGATGGCTTCGAGGACGATGTCGTGCACGTTCTGAAATCAGGTCCGGCTGAGTGCAACGGCAAAAGTAGGGCGAGCGACTCACGGCCTTGGTACATATAATACCCACATAGTCCTCATGCGCCTGCTGCGTATTCAATGCGACATCTAGACCCCCAGGCATCAGCACCCGCGGAAATAGACACATCAGACAAGGTCCGTCCATTTGTCGTATAGGTCTTCACAAAGATTAAAGACGTGGAAATGGAGCGTCGATGGCGTGCAGTGAAGAGGTCGTCGTTTGCCCATTTAGTTTAAAAAAAAATTGCAACTTCCTAGCTGGCGGACTTTTTCAAAAGAGAGGGCAGATGTGAGATTTAGGGCTGGTGAATGGGAAGAAATGATGAGTTTTTGGGGTGGTCGCTGAAGTCAAACTCATGAGGACCTTGTCGTTCAGTCGGGTAATAGTGTGCGATTTCATCTCGGGGAGGGGAAGAAATTAAACGTCTTCCTTCCTTCATATGCATCTTATCTATATCAATTAGACGTCGAACGTATCCCAGTGCAGCTGAAACGCTTACAATTATAGGTGAGATGTCAATCAACAAACGATCTTTCATCTCAAGAATCACATCTTCCGTCAATTGGAAGGTACGCCCATAAGTCCATAAGTTGCCATCGAAAGACCGGTTGAGGTCCTGTGTCGCTAATCCGATGGTAAGATCGATTAGGACAGAGAAGGAATAAATGAAAAACGTACAACCGGCCATGTTGAACCTGGTGTCTAGGCGGAATCCTAGATGCTCGTAACTCAGAGTATATCCAAACTGCGTAAGCTGGGAGGGAGGGAGGAAGGCACCAATATGAGAAAGAGTTTGAGTGAGACAATCTCACGTGTCGTACAGTTTCGTCGTCTGCTTGATAAACGACTTGAGAGATTTGGACTTATTTGGTAGACCGAAAGCCGAGCGTAACAATGCAAAAGGTTTCGGTTCCAGCTGGAAATTTGTAGTCGGTAGACTCCATTATTGCATCGCTCGACGCTTTTTTCGCCTGAGTAGACGCAGCAGCGCATGAAATTCTCACCTTTTCCTTGGCCAAATATTCCTACTTCTTCTCTGTTTTGAACTGTACGGCTGGGGCTCTCCTAGTGAGTAGACACAAGTTATATCTGCACTTGTCCACACCAGCAGGTATCTCCAACGGGTATATACTCTTGTAGTCGGCACATCCGCAAAACAGGGCAATATTCGAAAGTAGGCAGTTAGATCTCTATCCTAGTCTGGTGGCTCCAATTGAAAGGATAGATAGCCGAACGTTGAGAAAGTGGCAATCCTACTTCAAATACATGATGTTAATATATTCATATCTTTTCCACGAGACGAGGCAACCTCTCATTGTCCCTTTGTCAAAACGGTTCGCAGAGCACAAAAGGTTTCAATGCCAGCACCGAGCCAGCTGCACAAATGATAAAATCAACAATGAGGTTCGGGACACAAGGGTTAATGAAGGACGTGCCATGGTGGGACTATTGATTTCGCCACACTTTTCTTGGCGTACGGCGGGCCGAGAGATGATTGGCTTTCAAGCTGCGGGGGTGAGTTTCATTGACAATAATTCCGTCAAAGTCGGGATGTCCAGTTGCTTATGGTATTCACGAGGTTGAGTGATGTCGTTCCAAACGACATGACACATCAGAATAGGCAACGACAAAGAACGAATCATGAGCGGATGTCAAGAGTCTATTTACACAACGAGTGCTGAGAGATCGCCTGTCTATCCTGAGGAGATGACAGTTCATCAGACCCACATATCCCAAGCATGAGAAAGTAGGACTCACAATGGTCTGTGCACGTTATACTAGGGGTACGAATCTATCGATCACCAAACTTACACCTTGACGCACGTAACGTATATGACTGTTGCAAAGAGATATTGATTATAGGTACACTGGGCGGGGAACGACAACAGTGACGAGTCCATTTCAGATGATCAGAGTAGAGATAGTGGTGAACGACAAGCAACTCAGTGGTCCTCCCTGAATGAATTGCCGTCAGTGATGCCAAGTTAATATGCCAGTGGGATTCACTCACAGAGCACGGCGTGAATGCTTCTGCCTTCTCTCACCCCCTTCATCCTCCGCGCTCCTGAAACAAAACGAAATAGAATATAAAGCAGATTTGTATTGACATATGATCCAGAGAGAGAGTGCAGTCGCTACTCAGCAGCAGCAGCACGGGATGGGTATAATATAACAAATGGATCCATCCTACAAATTAAGAGCGCTCGTTAGGTATCCACTTTCTCTCCGTCTGTGTGCTAGTACTTACTGGGCAAGGAATGCACCCGCCCCTCAACCTTCTCGCCTCGCCTCTCTTGCCGTCTTCCTCTGCAGAGGGTGCTTCAAGCGACATGTGCGCTCCCGCGCGCGGCTGCTCAGACACCATTGACTCCACATTCGAGAGGTGGGCGTCAGGTGGGTAGGTCAGCTCTGAGGTATTGAGCTTGGTGGTTGGGGCCATTGCGTGAGTGAGAGGATGGGTAGTGGCGCAGTGGTTGGTGGTGGAAGAAGCAGAAGAAATCACACAGGCAACCTCATGGAAGCTTGGAATGCGGCCGCAGCCGTGGCAACGTCATGCCGAGATCCGGGCTTGGCGCGTCTCATTTTGCCTCCGGGCTGGTCGCATCAGCTGATCACAGCCCAGGCCAGCTCGTCCATGGTTGTCCCCACTCGGTGACTCAGGCCAAGCCCCAACGGCTAAAGCTTCTGCGGTTCTAGCGCCACAGGGTTGCCGCCGGTGATGATTCAGAAGCCAGAACCAAGAACGAACCCAAAAGGCTACCCGTCCCAAGTGATCAAGGCGGCAGAAAACCGAAAAGAACTAAATTGCGATGGTTAAGAGAAATGATATGGCGTTGAAGAGAAGAACATGTAAGATAAAGGGACGGACGGTATGCAGAGGGGTGAGTGGGTAGGCGGGAACTGGAGGACAAACATGCGACGGACGGTGCATAGACAATTGATGGGTATTATGTGTGCGATTGGGACAGGGAGATGAGATGGACAGACAGATAGAGAGATAAGAATCAAGCAAAGCACTTGGTACCAACTAACCCTTATCCTCCTCTTCCAAACAAAAAGCGAACCAAGATTGTCGTCTTCCTCTCCATTCCTCTCCACAGTTCCACCTATCTACGCTCCTCTTGCTGCCGTCCACGTTCGACTCACGGTTGAGAGGAAAAGGGTGGTTAGAGGATGAGGCACCCGCCCTTGCTTGAGCGGCTCTTCTTCGTCCGGGAGAGAAGCGCCGCACGCGTAGCGTACTGGAAGACCTCGCGCACGCCCTCGCCCGACTTGGCGGAACATTCGAGATAGTGCTTCGCCCCGATCTTCTGGCTCACGGCCATGCCCTACAGAACGGGTTTATGAGTACCCGAATCAGTAGAAGACAGGAAAGGAAAGGAACACACCTCCTCTGGGGTGACGGGCCGCTGGCTCGTTTTCCTGAGCTCATCAATGACACGGGGATCACGCCTGAGGTCCTTCTTGCACCCAACAAGGATGATAGGCAGCCCAGCACAGAAATGCATGACCTCAGAAATCCACTGTTCGCACCCAAACAAATCAGCTACTCCTGATCCTGCTCAAAGAAGGAACAAGAAGGGAACGAACCTTCTCTTGAACGTTATCAAGCGAATCCGGTGAGTCTACGGCGAAGCAGATGAGGATTACGTGGGAATCGGGATAGGAGAGGGGGCGCAAGCGGTCGTAGTCTTCCTGGCCTGCTGTATCCCATAGCGCCAGCTCAACGTGCTTGCCGTCGACTTCGACGTCGGCGACATAGTTCTCGAATACTGTGGGGACGTAGACCTGACCAAGGGTTGTTAGCGCCGTGTTCCATTCACGCAAGCAAGGCCAAACTCGGAAAGCTGGTTTGAAGCTGGAGCGCCACAAAGCGTTGTACCAGACCGAGTAGGAAAAAAAAGAAATCATGAAAGAATGGAAGAGAACTGGAGCTCACCTCGGGGAAAGTTCCTTTCGAAAACACAATCAACAAGCATGTCTGGAGGCCAAAAACAAGACATCGTCAGCACATCGGCTCTTTCTTCCACAGGCCCGCGTCTCCTCCTTCACCGCCTCTTCCTGCTGCTGCTGCTGCTGCTTTTCATCGACAGGGCGGCCACCATGCACAACCAGAACTTGCAAACACACACCTTTCCACAAGCACCATCTCCAACGATAACAAGCTTCCTTCGGATCTCAGCCATAATACTAACTGTCGTGTACGGGGGTCGTGGCTTGTAAGTTCAAGCTTATATAGTGAGCGGTGGGGCGTAGGGGGGGAAGAGCAACGGGCAACGGGCAATGCTGTCAACCAACACAACGTCTGTGATGAGCCCGTTTTAAAGCGCCGGTTCAATTGCGCGGACACCTTATGTAAGCCTGTCTGTGCGTGGGAGGTATAGCCGCTTTGGACTTTAACCGCACGCATCCTGCACCGCCGCCGCACCGCTTGTGGATAGCCTCCCTGAGTGGCCCATGTGCACGCGCGTTGGTATGGCGTAGTCTCCCCTCTTTCGGTATCGTGGCGCTGCAAAATGAATACAGTTGTGGTCAACGATTTCTCATGGCTGCCATTGGCGACCGCAGTCACCGCATCCCATCGACGGTGGATGGGTACAACCGGACACTGGGCAGATGCGCCCCAACAATCACAAGTTCACAATGGCCGTTCCTGATCTACAGATGACCCTCCGAGTCCGAGGAGGCTGTACACCCTAATTCTTCCCCCCCAGTGACGTCGTACGACTGATATTCGCGGAGTAGATTCCGAGTTTTCTAATAAGCTTCCACCAATCAGCATGATGTACAGAACCGCATTCTCAGGTCGCCCGCCATCCCCATAAGTTGAGCGCCACTCTTCTGCCTATACAAGCTTGTACCTATCGAGTATCTCATACCCGTCGGCCGTGGACAACCCGGTGCGAGTCAAGGTGAACTATGTATACATAGTAATCCAGTGATAACTTTTGAGGGTCCACGAATGCCTCCGTTAGTGCGTCAAACGACTGGCATACTACGCCAGCCCATCTCCTGCAGCTGTGGAATTACAAAAAGAAGTCACGACAATACAGGGTGGAAACGGAAAAGAATTCTTCAGCTCCACAAGACCTACAACACGTTGTGACAATATATTCGTGCGCCCCTTCGACGCTCGTGGACGAGCTCAGCTACATGTACAGGCCCACTTGAACTGTGTTGCTTACCATGATTGCGCCTTTGCCCCAAGACTAAACAGATGGCAAGCACTCAAGGCATTCATTGTCTACACGTTTTCTTAGTGCTTCCTCGACAACCATGGACATCCGACATGCTTGTATGTCAGAAGATCCTCACCGATGATCTCTATCCTTGCCATACGAAAGGATCGGCTTTATTGAAGTCATACTTCTACTAATACACATATTAATATGTGCAGCTCCTTCGAAGTGTCCCTCCGAGCAATCTCGTTAGGTCTGGAAAGCAATTGCGTTTCTCGAATTATGTGCTACTCAGAAATACACAGAAGGTTCCTTATATTCAAAGACGATCGCACCAGCCAACGAAGATCTGGAAGATAAGAAACGATGGACGCTTCAAATTCGTCTGGGCTGCCAGGACTCTACCCTTGGTCAACATGATCCGGAGCTTGTGTAACGACAGGAATCGATGGGTAAGCAAGTCACTGAGTTGAGGATAATAGTAAGCATTCTTAGGCCTTTTTAACACACCTAAATCCATCATTCGAATCCGGTTTGGGGGCGGACTGCAGGATATTACAAAGGAACGAAATCCTTGTCTGGCTGAAGTCGTAAGGCTATTGGAGATTCAGAGTTAACCAGGTCAAACGCACAAGGTGGGCAATTGAAACCCTCGTTCCTCGTATCTCGCCTTCTGGCGCGCTCTGTCAATAGGTGTATGTCTATATGAGGAAAGAAAGCATTATTTACGGCTTATGAAAATTCGCACAATCCAGTATGAAAGCAGAATGTGGCGTGAATCCTGAGAGATCCTGAGCGGAGGCAACTTCATATGAAAGTGACATTCCAGTCACCGAGTTGCCGATATGGAAGATATCAAGCATCTGCCAACCGATATCCGAGCCTGTGAAGTGATCGCCAAAAATCTCGAGATTTTGAAAGCAGGCCTCAACTTACTCGTTTCCGCCAGCACCGACCTTCACGAGTGATTGGTAAAATTGCACATCTTCCAAAAATGGATCAGCATTGAGGATTGGCATTGCCTTAGCCTTTGCGCAACATCACAAAATGCGGACGGAAAATATGTTCAGTTGTTCGGGTGACATGTGCCTGAACTCGACTGAACGGATCGATGGGCTGAGAAGAACACGCTCAATCAAGCTGACGACCTTCATGTGATTGGCCTTGGATTCACAGGCGACCCCTAGACGCCACTACAAATGTCGATTGTGAGGTCCTCTATGTTGGGCAATAAAGTCAGAACCTTAAGATGCTTGGGACGTTGGTGTATATTATCGATGAAAATATGGATATTTCGGAAGTTCGATGCCAGAGCAGGGTTGATGGCGAGAAGACAGCATAACTCGCTAGACTTGGTGGTGTTGACAGGCAATGTTATTCCATGGAAGAGCTGTTTCTGGCAGATGGCTTGGAGGAATGGTGCAGTGAGGCAGATGGCCAAATCAGATCGCGTGGGGATGCTTCTTGATGAGCTCCGGAGAAAGGCGGCGCGGAAGCAGGTGGGAGCCAAAGGTGAAACTTCTAACTCGTGATAGATAAGTGTGACAGTGTTAGAGGCGTAAGGTTCACACGAGTATGGCATCCAGGCCGCCGGGAAGACCAACCTAACTGTCCTTTTTTCGTCCAATGTATATGGAATGTATATGTTGAAATATTTCTTCATTCAAGAAGAAACGCAGCCATTATGGCACGTGAACGGCTGGTGTATGTAATTCGCTCATGGTGTAATCCTAGCCAAGACGGGAGATATGCTCCATGGCCGACGATGCAAAGTATATATTCTTCGAGTATCGTCCTTTAGCAGACGAAGTGAAGCAAGGAGGGGTAGCCAGAATACGATACACTTTAGTAGATCATGAAGTACATTCTTACTTAGTGAGTCCTTTTTCACCTCAGGTTCTTTGTGCCTTCTTTCCCTTTGTATTCTCGGCTAACCCTGCTGCGGGCCATCACGTGGTAACCGGGGGGCCTTCTTGGTTCCTTAGACGCGCTTCAAAAATTGTCGAGAATGTGCGGTAAATGTAGTTTCGGTTTGTGAATACCGCACGTTACGTGACTGCGACAATATTTGAGAAGTTTAAGCAAGGGCGCGCTGCGGCATTTCTTAGAGAGACAGATGAGCCCATCTACAAGGGGGCAGACAAATGCCAACGAGGGCCAGGCGATTGTAACAGGATCAAGAATATGAGTGGATCAAAGAAAGCAGGGAGCAAGGGTAGGTACTGACAGAACTGGTAATGCATACGAGGGATGATGGCGCGGCGGTGGGACAGGTGCGGCCCAAAAATTACCACGATCTAATCAGATCTCTGCACCGTCTTGTCACGCACCGCAGGTCAAAGTTGTCGAATCCACGCCCCACTACACCGTAACTGCGCTCGCAGAAATCAAGTTTCTGCAGCGGAACAGATGTAGCTGGATCATCCAGACCAGATAGCTCAAAATGCGTCGGCGTCGGCGTCGGCGTCTTCGGCATCTGGCACCGGCCAGCGGGAAGGTGAAATGTGGGTGAGCGTGCTGCCTTCGAAAGGCCGCAAGAGGATTTATCACAGGCTTGCAGTCGCTCCCACCCCCTTGGTGACCTCTTTCTCCACTGCGCATTCCGTATCATCTCATTGGCAGTCCGATTATAGACCGGGTTTGACGTGAGCCACATCTTCTAGCGGGGCTACTGCCCCGACTTCGACGTCAGCGAGGGAGGCAAGCGCTGTTTTCTTTTCTTCCTTGCTTTTCCCATCCTTTTCAAGTTACCGCAAGCGTCATGTATGCTACTCTCGACTGGGGACACCGCTGGAGGGGCAGAATTGCCATAAAAATGTAAGAAAAAGTATATTTTCCGTGGCCACGCAACATACGGGTAGGTATCCTGTCGGCCCTCCTGGTCGTCCCCTTGCCTCGAAAGCCACTACGACCAAAACCATGCATGAGAAGTTCTGGGCGGTTCAACGGTGGAAACATGCGGTGGGAATAGGAATACTCCAGAGAAATGAAATAAAGAAGATGAGGGTTGACGGAAGGCACAGTGCACACAACAATCATGGAAAATGGTGTGGCGACTGGTGGTGGAATGAGAGATCGTGGAAACCGTCTTCGGCAATCGGATGATATCTCTCCACTGTCTACCATCTGAGCCGCTTCGTTTTAGGGATTAAACCCTGGAAAATGAGTCCATACCGATACGTGAGCATGCCTCAGATATATGGGGTAGTGACGCAAGTCTCGTCTTTGACAAGCTGGCGAAGAGTACAGCAGAAACCCGCATGAGATGAACCTTCGGTTCTATTAAGACGGTGGTCTAACATAACTTCCCTCGTATGCTGGTGGAGATGGCGTATCCACAGCCGGTTCCCTGCACGATGGTGAATAGACAGGTGGCGGCTCTCTCACACTCTCGACTTGATTCTCAGTATGTCGATCTGCCAATCCGGGAGTAATACCATTCACTCCCTGGCGTAGGGAGTTGAATTGCTGGTTCAGAGTATGTTCTGGGCGAGTTTGTGGTGAAAGGTGCATAGGAAGACTTCGAGTTTGACCTGCAGGGTTGTCGTAAGAGTCCGAAGGTAGCAACAAAAGGCATATACAGTCAGACCTCGAAGAGAAGACGGGAAAAGCCTGAATATATTTGATATTTTCAGGGATTCTACCCATGTTGGAATGTACGGGGGACTGGGCAGTACTCGTGTATCATGGTATCCTTTAAGATAGTGACATCGAAACTGATCAGGATCTATTTGCAATGGTTATACAGCAAAATCGACACACCTGGAATATAAGCTCTGCGACTTTCATACGATCGATACATGTAGAGCGCACCCAGGCAAAGAATTATGACTACTACGGCAGCTACACCGCCAAAAATCTTGCGCGAGGAATCATGGGATCCAGTATCAGCCATCTTGTTCGACACGTCGAGGCCCAAGCAGGATCCAAGATAACAGGCGGGAGTAGTTAGATGGTGGACATTAGTCAAGGTTAGTCGGACATAGGTAAAAACAGAGATGGTCAGATGCGCGATTTATGCCTCAAGTACTGTTGAATCTAATTTGGGATTCTTCTAATGAGAAATGTTATTACGAATAACCCCCTGAGTTCATAAACGGAACCCCAAGTTCTCTGGTCCGTTGCAAGGCAGTTACCGGCCGTAGATTTGTGCATATTTGAATCTCGGGGCTTCGGATTGGTTTAGTTGTTTACTTCCCACTAATCCCATAGTCCTCACCCCACGGCCTGCCGCCTAGCATGCTCGC
This sequence comes from Tephrocybe sp. NHM501043, assembly GCA_018855915.1. Classification (NCBI taxonomy): domain Eukaryota; kingdom Fungi; phylum Basidiomycota; class Agaricomycetes; order Agaricales; family Lyophyllaceae; genus Tephrocybe; species Tephrocybe sp. NHM501043. The sequence continues at coordinate 11,107 of JABCKO010000013.1, forward strand.
CGTTAACCTCGCAGCAGTAACACATTCAATGCCACATTACTCACATCTGCCTTGTATTGCTTTCTAATCGAAGCTCTCCCTGTCAATTGATGAAAGGACAACAACATTGGGAGAGTGCATTTGAAAATTGAAACAGTCTGTATGTCGATCACCTTCATTGATAGTAGCGCGGGACACTCAAGAGAGCAGCAACGGCAATTTCAACATGGAGGGTATGATCTGATAGCCGGCGAGCTCATGAATATGAGGAGAGCATTTGGGTAAGCAGCTCGTGTTGCTTCCTCATTGTTTCTGTTTCAAGGGCTCATTTAGTCTTAGCTGTACAGGAAATTGTCTACGCAGGGCAAGTTTGGGCCAATAGTGAGCTCAAGAAGCGACGGCAAGCTCAGAAATATGGGGTGGAATGAGGGCAAGCAACAGCGAACTCAAGAACATGAGCGTAGTATGCCATTATTTACCCGCTCTTTATTTATGCTGAAGGCGCATTGAACTACTAGGTCATTTCAGGAACATGGACAGAACCCTGTCTTTGTTAATTCAATCAATTGTCTCTGTGTTCCTCGTGCCTCTCCACGTAAGATTTACAGCTTAAAATGTGCCATGAGCTCTGGCGGTGGGGCAGTGGGTGTGGATTATGTTCGCCCAACCTCGAACCCAAAACACATCCATACAGCGTCAGCTGCTGTTGTTGACGACAGTCATAAAGAAAATGCGCCTACTCTAGCCAAATGACACGGTACCCTATCTCATCGCCTAGTCCTCCTGTTTTCCTCTTTGTCTTATCGTGACGATGGTGAAATTGAGAGGGCCATGGCAAACAATCAAGCTCGTGAGTGCGTCGTGAACAGGTACACACTCGACACCCTTTGTTGGTTTTCTACCTGTGGTAAAATTGGAACACATGTCAACGGTCGGCGCTGGACTTGGTCTCACCGAACAATAATAGGGTTTCTCAATACAGGCGCTGAATCCTTCAAGAAGCTGCTTGTGCAGAAGGTAGAGACAAATCCATAGCTACCGACAACAGACACGAGCCAGAGCCACAACCTTAGGAATTGTCCATCAGTTACGGTTGCAAGGATGGTATGTATATTCTCCATCCTTTTCTGAATCATCCTGAGATAACTAAACCATTTCTATTTTGTTACCAGAATTTATCTTCCCAGTATCACCATGAACATTACTATGTCGAAGTGAGAAGGGTGATCGATTAATAGCACGTGCTGTGATCGATGCTAATGTCATAGCGTTTCGGAATCAGGTCGTGGCGCGCTCAAGATGCGATACAACTCCCTGGATCATGTCGCACAACTACTACCTGACGAGTTACTCGCAAGAATTTTTAAAAGTGGAACCTTTCGATGCAACGCAACGACGAGAAAAAGGGATAATCTTCCGAAAGGGTGGATGATAGTATTGAGCCAGCCCATGAGCTTCGGTAGGAAAGTGCGACAGTACGCTCTTCGTCATCCAGAGGCTGGTGGTAAACTCATCCCCATTGATGCTTCGATACAGAGGCGTTCATGCTTATTGCATCACAATCATGTCCTCTGTACATCAGATACGAGATCTCAATCATTTTCGCCATCATGGTCTACGGATTTCCGTCCCTGATTACACGTGAGTGCCCACGGGAGGAGAGAAGTGACAAAATCGACACTCATCACTCGTGTGCAGGATCTGCATTCAGCAAGCATTTTACGAACTATTTTTTTATGGTTTGACGTTTAAACTTTGGCGACATCGCTTAGCGAACATTTGCGAACATCCCCCACCAGAAGTTCCTGACGCCAAGGTCATCACACCCGATCACACCTAAGGCACCATCTGCCACCCTCCTCAACATCGCTTCCGCACAGTCTGAAAGGACCTGAACTTCGTATGGACATGTCAACCAACCTTTCCATAACTACCTGGAATTTTCTCGGTTTCATGACGAATGCGACTTATATTGGACGTTGTAGGCTGCATGACGTCCCTCATTTCCCGTTTTCTTCTTCTCTTTTTCGGTTCCATTTCTTCGCTCTTTTGCTCTTCTTTCTTTTCTGCCCAGGTTGGCGCTTGAACATTCATTTATACCATTCGGTCACCGTCTTTGAACGTTTCAACAATGTCCTTCTCTTCGATGGTCACTTTGATCCTTCTTCTTCCCTTCGCCGCACATGCCGCACGCCTCAACGACTGGTCAAAACCCTGTTTTCAGGGAGAATGTTTTTACGACCTTCCCGACACGAACACTGAAGCAACAGGATCTCTGAAAATCGTGAGCAGCAGCAATATTCCACGATTCCCCAAATCATTCTGAATGATTTCTAAATGTCTCAGTGGGGATCGCCTAATGCTATAACGGACATCACTGCTGCAGCTGGATGGACAATTATCGGATGCTCTCCTGATGCGCTTGCACAAGACATTCGCCTTGTTTGCAATGACGAGGACACTGGAGCGGTGGGCTGTGATCACCTCTTCCAGAATACTGGTGCTGTCGATAAGCTCGTTCGCCTTCCTGAGAACGTGCGCCAACTGTCGTCGACTTCGCTGTTACGTTTACTCACAATCCTTTTAGTGCGGCAAAAGCGCCTTTGCTCGTGTTTCAAGGTCATGGGTCCCAGATGACCAGTCGTTACCCGAAGATGTCGCACCCCGATTTGTTGGACGAGCAGTGAAACCCCGGGTTCAAGCTCTTGCACTGGATACCAATTTTGCTGCCGTAAACCCCACTGCGTAGGTCTATTCATTCATTGAACTTTCTCAGCTTAGGTCTGATAATTCCGTAAAGCAACGGGCCTGTTTCAATCGCGATTCAAGGAGCTACAGTTCCTGGGTCAGAAGGAAACCTGACAATCACTCCGCCCACCGTGTTTGTTCGCCGACGTAGTTTCACTCCAGACCGCAGAGGATTTCTTTCATTCGTTGAGAGCGCCTTTGATAGTAAGCCTGATCTACTTTCACTGCCGAAATGCCACTGATAGCATCATGACAACAATCCAGAGTTCAACAAGTTCGATAAAAGTGTCACAAAGAAACTGAAGGCGGTTAACGTCGGAAAGACCTTCCCCATCTTCAATAAGTCTGTGAAATGCTCGGGAACGGATGCTTCCATCAAGGCGGATGTCAACACAAATGCCAAAGCCACAATTACACTGGGCGTGGCCACAGCTGGAACAATCGTACCCCCAAAGCTTTCTGATTTTGGGCTTTTCGCGGGACTAGATGCCACGCTGGATGCGAAGCTTGGGGTCAAAGGGAACGTTGCAGCGAAGGCGGATTCAGGAGAGATTACCTTCTTTGAAGTCGGCATCCCTGGCCTTGATTTCCCGGGGTAATTATCAGCAATTCATGCGAGAATAAGAGCTAACATTCCATTCTATAGAGTTCTGACCCTCGGCCCATCTTTCAAGATTCTTGGCAAAACGACTGCAACCCTTGATGTGGACGTTGACATGGTCGTCGACCTTTCATACTCTGTCGATGACGCAAAACTCTTCTTCCCGCCGTCTGCTAATCATAAATCGGGTGGTCCCTTCTCTACGGGAAAAGTTCGTGAGTGATTTTCAAACTTTTAATGGTTCATGCCAATATCTCTCCCTGTAGCCTTGAAGCTTTCTGTTAGTCCATCTATTGCTTCGAAAGCCGTTGTTGCTGCCCATGTTATCCCTCGCCTCGATGTCGGTGTTTCCGCTCTGGGTGGTGCTGCGGACGCCACCATATTCCTCAACCTGGACACGAGTGCCTCTATTACTATGACTCTGAATGCTGCAGCATCCGCCACCGTCGGCGTTGAGACCACGGACAAGTCTGTGAGCAAGAGTGCTAATGCCAGTGTAGACGGATGTATCTCGGCCAACACCGCGCTCAACGTCAATGCTGGAGCAGACGCCTCGTTCTTTGGCATTTTTGACAAAGGGACAACTGTACCACTCTTCGGAAAGGACTTCCAGCTCTTCAAGGTACGCCTAACTGTTGCGTGGATCACTTTCATGTTACTAACAGCTAGAGTTCCAACAGAAATGCTTTGGAGCTCAAGCTGCGACAAAGAGGGACACAATTCAGAGTATGAGACAGTCACCGAGACGGGGGACTGAGTTGGACCGGAAAGGCCTTTCGCTTTCTTGCCCAAAGGCCTCTTCGGCGAATTTGGTATCTGTTTCGTAGCCATTGCTTAAAGATAACCACGGAATATCATCAGCACTGTCTGATAATTGCAAGAACAAAACCTTTATTGTGGAACACGTACTATCAATGCCATGAAAAAAAAGTTAGCTTGAATTTGCACTTTTCTCGTAGTTTTGAGCTCAAAAATGACTCCAAACCATACTTTACTGGGAAGCCTGTGGTCGGACGTAATGGTGACGCAGGTGGTATGAAGACGTCATAGCCAAGTGGTTACGGCGACAGATTTGAATGCTCATTATCTGTTCCTCTTTGAGGGCGTAGGTTCAAATCCTGCTGGCGTCGATGACTCTGCGAGATGGATGAGGACTTCGTCTATTTTCTTTTTCTTGAATGGAACTACTTGACAGCAAGATGGCCACAGTGTTGTCCAAACTGTGGTTTTCACCAGCCGACGAAGTAAGATATGTAAAAGTTCGTGATCGGGAACTTCAGGCTGAGCAGGAAGCAATACGCGGCGAAAGGCCTGTGAAAAATAATCGACGCCAGCAGGATTTGAACCTGCGCCCTCAAAGAGGAACAGATTTCTAATCTGTCGCCGTAACCACTTGGCTATAGCGCCTTGTTACATTGACACCTTTTATACTTCTTCTCATGATAATCGCATTCGTCGTACTATCAGACTGGAGTCTCAATTAACAGTGCCTAATTGCGCCACATCCTTCAATTACTGGTATTTTGCGAAAGTTTCACTGGGACTACTTTTAGTTGCACGTCAAGTCTATAAACTAATGTCGTCCCAGTTTTCTTCATTTACGATCGTCTCTCTCTTGGCTTCCTTGTAAGGAACGGATCACGAGAACAATGAGTGATTGAGACCAAAGTTTCGTTACCAAAGTTTCGTTGAGTACACTTTACCCTTCCTTTGCCTTCTCTTCCCTTCCCTTAGGCTTACGACCTGCTTCTGACGGCGATCATCGCGATATTATTAGCCCTGGCGGATTATCAAGCGTCGGTTGAATACTTGCAGGTCTCATGTCTCAGTAGGCTTTCAAAGATTTTGTGGGCCTCATCAATGACGATTACGAGCCAAGGATTACCCCTTTATTCAAAGTTACGCTTGGAAGTAGATAAAATTCTTGTGTCAAGAGATTTGCCCAGACATAGCTTCGCCCAGAATATCTTGATCAAAAACATGTACTTAATCCACACCTCCCGCCGAGGATTCGGAATATAACCTCCCGCCTCTCTCCTCGACGTCGTTCAATATGCTCCTCAAGATACTTTTTGTGCTATGTCCCCTATGGCCTGCGCGCGCTGCGGTGACAATATATGGTCAGATACCTTTCGGACAAACCAGCGGCCTTGCTGAAACATCTACCGCTGATGGGCCTGTCGACACTACCGTACCGAAGTCCAGCGCCTACGACAACACCATTCTCACCCCTCCTGCGCCACCGCAAGACCAAGCGCTCACGTTTACTCTCCATCTCCCAGCATCCAATGCGACCGTGCAAAACCTGTCCATCATGCAGCTTGGATCCTTTTTTGGGTTCTCTATCGAGATGTCTGTCGTTACCCAACTCAGTGCGCTCCTTCTCTACTTTTTTTTTTATTATCCTTCAACCTCATTATTATCTCTACTACAGTGGGGAAAAATGCGTGCGCACAGTTTTGCTTGTACTCCTATTCATTGTCTCACTGCTCACTTTCCCCTCACCTAGATCCGTGCTCCAAGTCCCCTTTCTCAATTTGATGGGCCTAATTCAACAAAGATCTGGCGGTGTAAAGATACGCATAGGAGGGAATACACAAGACTTTGCTGTTTATGTGGACGAATTACCCGACGGTCACGCCACAGCAAAAGAAAAGTCAGATTTGAAAAATCCTGTGTGTATTTTTTCCTTTGACAAATTCTATGACGAAATATCAACATTCATACAACGTATTATAGACTCTGACTCCAGCCGTTCAGTACACTAAGGAGTTGTTTTATCTTGCTTCTAATATCTCATCCCTCGTCAATGTAAGGTGGTACTTTGGTAAGTGAACTTGCGTCGAGGGTTCGTTGGTTTAATTTTCAGTTCTGCTAGGTATACCCTTCAATGACACCAACTGGCGTCTACAAATTGCAGAACATAGTCAGACGATCTTAGGAGACAATCTGATTGGCCTTCAAGCTGGGAATGAACCGGATTATTACCTAGGGTCAGTGGCAAAGTCTCCATTTTCATCATTGTATAAAGATTACATTCTTTCCAGCCATGGTCATCGAACAGAACCGTACGGTCCATATGAGTACTTCACGGAGTTTCAGAATCTCGTCACGACGATTCAAAACAATCCAAACATCCCAATCAAAAATATGCTCATCGGACCTAGTCTCGCATCAGGACCATGGACGCCTGAACAGCTCTGGGAGACGGGTTACCTAGACGCGTTTAAGGACAATCTGGTCGCTATCACAATGGAGCAGTAAGGTATCATCTTCTCCATACATCCATAGCCAACTCACAAATGCGGCATAGCTACCCCACCAACAATTGTTTCGTACAATTTGGAGTGGGTCGGTTGGTCGAGCCGCAACAGGCGTTCCCTCAATTTTTGACTCATCAATCGGCTTTGAGGCTGGTTGAGCCTTATCTCCACACGAGCACTTTGGCGAGAGAGGCCGGAAAACCGTTCATAATGTTTGAAACAAATAGCGCTACATGTGGCGGGCTGCCAGGAATCTCTGATAGCTTTGGCGCCGCGCTGTGGGCGATTGATTATGGGCTCACAATGGCTGCGGCGAACTTCTCACACGCGTTGATTCATGTTGGTGGCCAGAGCGTATATTACAACGTAAGGTCACAATAGCTATTCCCCGTAAGCCAAAATTGACGATTATTTTTTACAGCCGTTCACCGGTACGTGGGCTCAGGCAGTGGCTCCGGTTATTATGCTCAATAGGTTTCCTTTTCAGCACCGCCAACTAATCAAAGCACGTTCAATCAATGGACAGTTGGCGCCATTTACTACTCAGTTCTCATAGTCGCGGAAGTATTTGGCAAGTCAAATGTGTCCCAGATTGTCGACATTTCCAACAATGGCCTCTTCACACCATCATACGCCATTTACGAAAGCGGCGCGCTCTCTAAAGTCGCATTGATGAACTTCATGGACGATCCTTCTGGCGAGCATGACATCACTGGAACGATAATGGTAGATGGAGGGCAAGTACCCGCAGAAATATACGTGAAGTTTGTCTACTTTCAAACCCTCGAATGAGAGTGGCGCTTACTCGCATTCTACAGGTATTTCAGCGCCTCTTCTGTTTCCGTCAGGACAGGGCTTACTTGGGCTGGCCAGGTTATCCTCCCACCTTCTTCCTTGCATGTGTCACTCAGCTCTCTGTATGTAGACTTTGGGTGATCGTTTCAAAGTTGACGGCCGGCTCAAGGGAGATCGAAACATCGTCCGGATTCAATGTGACCAAGGCGCAAACCAATGTAGAGTACCCGTCAAGGCGCCCGAGTTCGCCCTTGCTTTCCTGTCAGACCCTTCGTCTTCCGAAGCTGAGCAACAACCTAAGACATTCACCACTTCCGCATACACGAAGACGGTCAATACAGCATTTGTGGACCCGGCCGTCCTAGCGACCTCCAATGGGCATACTGGGAAAGACAGAATAAAGTTCGGAAACACCAGTCCTCAGCAGAATGGGGCCAGTGGACGATCCATTTTTGGTTATGGACTAATGGCCATGCTGACCATAGCTGCGGGGACTGGAGGCATAATAATAGCGATGAGATAGTCCTTCTCCTCTGTAAATCACTCTACCTGTTATCTCATCTTCAATCCCAAGACGTGCCTCCGATGAATTACTACACAAATAAGACGAATCAAGTTAAGCTGAACGAATCGAGAACATGTCCGCATCAGTTACTTAAGTTAGCTCCTAATCAGACGATACTGCGCATATGTATTATTATCCACGACGCACATAAAGAAGAAAATTATGTTGGCATTAATAAATACCTCTCGGGATCGGGATGTTCGTTAAAGTTGACCGAAGACATAATCGCCCCTTGGAGAATCCGTTTATTAATGTTGCATTCGTTCCCAGTTTGAAGAGAAACTCTTTTTTGCATCTCCTTCTCTTCGTTTGCCGCCGCAGTTGTGAACCACCCGTATGGTTCTATGTCTGAAAAACTGCTTGTGAGTTTCAGAGTTAATTCAATAGTTGCTAGAGTCTCTCACGTGCCAACGCGTTCAGGTAGTAAGCCCTGATGGATGTCCTTGTGCTCTGAAGGGGTTACAATTATATACACAGATCGATTGTCATTGTTATAGGGTCGGACTAGGTGACAATGTCATCTAGTCCCAAGTCTTGCGAACCAGGTCACCCCAAGTAAGTATGGCCAAGAGCAAGCCAAGAGATGGAGACAGGTGTCGATCAATGAAGGCCTGTGCAGGCCACAACCATCGCCGTCGGGTGCAGACTACAGTTGCAACACCAGTGAAAAGCAGCCTTTTAGAATTCGTCTCGCCGCCTTGCTAGGAAAGAAGATTCAACCTCACAGCGCCAGTCTGTATCAAGGGCTTGAACGTTGAAAATGCCAAATGGGGATCGATTGATTTTCTGACGCCGAGACTATCTTGGCAAACATACATGGCGACTCGTTGGCTCCTTGACGGGTTATTCTTTCTCCCACCACCTTCATTCTCCAAGAGCCTTCAAGATGCTCTTGTCGTCGCTCGTTAGTCTCGGTTTTCTCAGTACCGCCAGGGCGGTCACTGTCTATGGACAAATACCCTTTGGCCAAACTAGTGCCTTGGCAGCTGCGACAGCGACTGGCGCTAATGCTGCAGCCCCGACAGACACAAGCACCAATCTACTAGCGGCATACGATGAGACGATTCTTATACCACCTGCCCCACCTCAAGAACAGGCTCTTGGCTTCACCTTGAACCTCGCTGCAACAAATGTCAGCGTACCAAACCTGTCGATCATGCAGCATGGCTCCTTTTACGGATTTTCTATCGAAATGTCTGTTCTTACGCAGCTGAGTACGTGTCCATCTTGAGCGCATACACTTTTCTAACACCGTGGTTTAGTGGGAAAGAATGCGTCCGTTACAATTTCCATTATCCCCTTCTTAGCCACTGAGCGCGCTTGACTACAGGTCCCACATTCAGGTTCCTTTCCTCAATTTGATAGGTCAGATACAGCAGCGCTCTGGAGGGGTGCACATTCGTATGGGCGGAAACACACAAGATTTTGCATACTATGTCGATTCAATTCCTGATGGACATGCGACGTCAAAAGAGAAGTCTGATCCCAAAAATCCTGTGAGCCTTTTTATTACCCTGAGCTATCTGTCTTACTAACGCCATGGTAGACCTTGACTCCTGCCGTTCTGTACAGTGACGAACTCTTTTATCTCGCCAAGAACATTTCGTCCCTTGTCAATGTTAGATGGTACATGGGTACGTTACTTTCGCCCTAACGTGGATTCCAACTGACGTGGACATTCTAGGCATCCCCTTCAACGACACGAACTGGCGCTTGGTTATTGCTGAAAAAGCGCAATCCATTCTAGGTGATCACCTCATCGGTCTGCAAGCCGGAAACGAACCCGATTATTATCTAGCGTATGCTTCTTCTTCGTTTCTGTATCTTGAACTAATCATTCCGTCTTTCAGCCATGGTCATCGTGTGGAACCTTACGGCCCCGCCGAATACGCGAACGAATTCCAATCACTTGTCGATGCAGTCAAAAACAACCCTAACGTCCCCATTAAAAACATGCTCATTGGGCCCAGTCTAGCCTCTGGCCCCTGGCAGCCTCAACAAGTTTGGGATGTAGGATACCTCGATCGGTTCAAGGATGTCCTGACCGCCATTACTATGGAACAGTACGCTAATTCGTTTCTTTCGTCCGTCTTCTAGCTGACTATGAAACCTTCCAGCTACCCAAGCAACAATTGTTTCGCAATGTACAAGGTTGGCACTTATGTAAACCCTCAAGACACGTTCTGGACCTTCCTCCACCACGGCGCGGCACTGGATTTGATCAAACCTTACCTTCCATCGAGTGGTCTTGCTCAGGGCCTAGGAAAGCCTTTCATCATGTTTGAGACCAACAGCGCGACCTGTGGTGGTCTTCCCGGTATATCTGACTCCTTTGGTGCTGGACTTTGGGCTTTAGATTACGGGTTGAGCATGGCGGCCTCGAACTTCTCGCATGCACTACTCCATATTGGTGGTCAGAACGTTTATTACAATGTGAGTTGATCGTTACTTTGTATCTGTGGGCGAGGCTGATTCATCTTTGACAGCCCTTTACTGCTCCCCCGACCAACCAATCCTCCTTCAACCAGTGGACGGTCGGCGCCATCTATTACTCCGTGATCATCGTCGCGGAAGTGTTCGGCAAGTCGAACGTTTCGCAGATTGTTGACACTAGTAACAACGGTGACTACATGCCTTCATACGCCATTTATGACAACGGTGCCCTCTCCAAGGTGGCCCTTTTCAACTTCATCGATGACAAAACGGGTGCCCACGACGTATCTGCCACCGTTACAGTCAATGGCGGCCAAGTTCCTCCGCAAGTTTGGGTCAAGTATGTTTTCAGCGCCTCCTTGCAGGGCCTTTACTGACGAACGGTTTGTCACCAAGATACTTCCTCGCCGACTCAGTCTCTGTCAAGACGAATCTTACATGGGCCGGCCAGGTACGTCAAGTTCCATATGTTTTCTCGCCTGCTTGACTTATCGATTTGTATTAGACATATGGGAACAAGTTCCAAGTCGACGGGCGGCCCAAGGGCGATCTCAACATCACCACAATCCAGTGTGACCAAGGAGCTAACCAGTGCCACGTTCCCCTCAAGGCGCCATCCTTCGCGCTTGTCTTCCTCACCGACCCCAATGCGCAAACCACAGGGAACGCCGCCCCTGATGCACTCACCTTCGAGACTACTGCCTTGACGAAGACCATTAACACGGCTACCATTGACCCTTCAGTCCTCGCCACCTCAAACGGGCATTCAGGCAAAGAGCGCGAAAAGCTCGGTAGCACGAGCTCCGGATCTATAAATGCAGCTGAGAGCTTCCGTGCACTGGCACCGGGTGTCTCTGTCTTGCTGTCGATGATGCTTGGAGCTGCAGTGGTTCTAACCGCCTTCACACGATAGAGTGTGTTGACTCTAATAACGTGCTTCAGATGTCTACTCCTGTCCTGTCTCTACCCAGCCTAACCACACTACTACCACCACATACTACATACTACGCCCACGATGCCTCCCTAGTTATTTCCTGACATGTCGCTGACACTGGATGTTATATTGCGCGCGGATGCTTTCTGTCGTATATCTTTTGGATACTAATACCCATGAATACCTACTGGACAATCATAAACGGATATGCCTCCACTTTTGCCCAAGATTTTGTTGTTGCACAGAGGCGGGAAATAACGACAGAAATTATGTATGTACAAGGATTCTTGTCGTAATCAAAAAATCCCTCGCCCAATGAATTATGCGACGCCAGCAGGATTTGAACCTGCGCCCTCAAAGAGGAACAGATTATGATATTCGAATCTGTCGCCGTAACCACTTGGCTATAGCGCCTACACCTTTTCTGCCCCCTTTCTGCTTGGTGTCCTGTTGAATTAACTCCGCGCTCAGATCAACCAAGGATAAGCAGCGAAAGAAGATAAGATAGTATTCCGGTTGGCCTCGGTTGAGCTCGTGAGGACGGATGAGTACTACGGCAGACTCTATGGTACCTCTATAGGACGTGAGTAATATCGCGATGATCACCATCAGAAGCAGTTTGTAAGCCTGAGAGAAGGGAAGAGAAGGCAAAGGAAGGGTCAAGTGTATTCAACGAAACTTTGGTCTCAATCACTCATCGTCATCTCGTGATCCGTTCCTTACAAGGGAGGAAGCCAAGAGAGAGACGACCGTAAGTGAAGAAAACTGGAACGACAGTAGTTTATAGACTTGACATGCAACTAGAAGTAGCCCCAGTGAAACTTTCGCGAAATACCAGTAATTGGAGGATGTGGCGCAATTAGGCACTGTTGTTATCAAGACTTGAGGTCTGATAGTGCGACGAATGCCGAGGTATGATGAGAGGGGAGACAAAAAGTATAAATGTACAAGGCGCTATAGCCAAGTGGTTACGGCGACAGATTAGAAATCTGTTCCTCTTTGAGGGCGCAGGTTCAAATCCTGCTGGCGTCGACGACTCTACAAAATCCATCAGGATTTCTTTTTCTTGAATGAAACTACTTGACAGCGCAGCGGTATGATACCCCAGTCTTGTCCAGACTGTGGCTTTCACCAGCGAGATGAAGTAATATAGGTAAAAGTTCGTGATCGATAACTTCAGGCTGAGCAAGAAACAATAGCTAGAGAAAGGCCAGTGAGACAATCGACGCCAGCAGGATTTGGACCTGCGCCCTCAAAGAGGAACAGATTTCTAATCTGTTGCCGTAACTACTTGGCTATAGCGTCTGCAGCTTTTCTCACCTCTTCGTCCTGAGCATCCTGTAGAACTCAAGTCCACGCTCAGATCAACAAGATAAGATAATATTCCGGCTGGCCTCAGTGAGCTCGTGAGGACGGATGAACACTACGACAGACTATGGTACCTCTATACAACCTGAGTAAAGAGATAATAGGAAGTTAAAATGGAAAAAAGGTAAACGGGGAAAGACTGAAGGAGTGACAGAACGTTCCATCCGCGGCCTATGTATAATTCTAACACGGTCCCCCATCCGGCATTGCAACGCGCTTCATCTCATATTTGCGCAGATTGCTCCCAAGACTGCTCTCTTCGTTGTTTGCCTTATTTATTGATTTTATGCCTTTAGAGATGCGACTGGGTAGCATAATATGTACTAAACAATACGCACGAAGGTACGACTCGAGTGGAGTGGCTCTCTTGAGATCAAGTTTCGGCGCGCATAAATACTATTACCTAAACACAGATAGGCCATGCCTAGGCCCTGAGGCCTGACGTCTCACACCTGATGCTCAATGAGGATGTCGATTTCCGAACGCCAGACTGGAAACCGATGTTTGATTTGCCCTCTATACCTCAAGCCTTACAGCTAGAGTATGTATGCGCTAAGCCTTTACATTCCCTGGGTGCTCACAGCTCTGTTGTATGCAACAGACTAGCCGTCTTGACAATATGAGGATCACATTCGGAACTCTTACAGCCTGAAAACGTGTGTGGTACGCGACTATGCATCGTATGGTATCATGACCTTTGCCGCCGGAGGTTCCTTAAACCACATCGGACATGTCGGTTGCATGCAAGCTATCGACGTGCCCTGGAGCTAGACCTTTCCGAGCTCATATCGATATCAAGATAACTGAAGAGAACCTCGGAGAACGGCCTCATGACACGCTCAAAGCGTGTAAATGTTTCCTTTTCCTAGAAGACGCGTCCCTTCTACATCAGAAGTTCAAACACGCGTCTCGAGGCCCTGTAAACAACGTCTCTCATTCACCCAGAAGCAGTTTAGAAGGTTCCAGGACAGCCGATCTGGCCGTGATCAGAGCCACGTGATGGTCATCATGTTCTGACCGCTCACCAACAGATCGGGCTGTCTGGATTCGATGAGACATGGATTTGGGCGCCTCTTATCTGCCTCTCGACTACGAGCATCGCCATCCCCCAATTCCCGCCCTCGACATCGAACAGTCATGAACTATTACCTGCCCGGCAAGGACAGAGACTACATTCCTCTGGCGGACCACGCCTTGTGGGTTATGACGTCGTCGACTGGGGCAAGTGCTCACCTTTGTATAGAATTGGCAATTTGCGGACGGCGGCACTTGTTTCTCTCGATGGATCTAGTAAGTTTGCTATTGCTGCGGTCGTAGAGTTGACAGATGACGTGGTTTAAAGTCGAGAGCTATTGCGTTCCGAACTTCGATTCGCCATCAGTCTTCGCGCGTATCCTGGACAAAGACAAGGGCGGCCACTTCTCGATTACACCTACTGTGCCCTTTACCGTCAAGCAGAACTATCTTCCCAGCTCGAATGTGAGTGGTGTCTCCCGTATTCCGACTTTATCTCGGGGCGCCGGCTAATTCGTGTATCTAATGGCGTTTCACAGGTACTTCAAACCAAGTTCATGAACGAGCAGGGCGTCGCAAGCGTGACAGACTACCTCCCCCGACCCAGCTCTTCTGGCTCTGCGAACAAGCCTCTCCTTCCATGGCTTATCCGGCGTGTCGAGTGCATCCGCGGCTCGATGCCCTTAATGATGCAGTGCGCCCCTGCCTTCAACTACGCACGCGATACGCACACTACCGAGGTTATTACCGACTCCTCCATCCCGCAATTCGACGACACCGCCCAGCCCCAGAGCAAAATCGTCTTCACCAGCGCCAGCGGGTTCGTCCTTGACCTGCGATACATCACCGAGAGCACTGCAGATGCCGCATCAGTGCCAGAAGTAGAGCTTGGCACGCTCGACCTCACGTCTAAGGGTCACCTGGGCCTTGCCGCGTATGCTGGGCTGCAGCTCAGTGAAGGACAGGCAGTGACCTTCGTCCTGCGTACCCCGCCTGAGGACGTTGGGCTTAACAGAGCTCCCTCTGGTTCCACATCGACTTCTGATGGTAACAGCAAAACAGAGCTTGAGCGTAAACTGATTGGCCCGCTCGGTGTCAAGACACGAATCGTCCAGGATCCATACTTGACGAAGGAGCTTCTCCAGAGCTTGCTGACGGTTTGTCCTTTTCCTTCAAGTTGTATCTTTTTCGCTCATATTTGGTCAAGACCACAAACCGGTACTGGTATGAATGGATCCGTCAGTCTACTTACACTGGCTCCTGGAAGGAGGCAGTCCACCGCAGTGCTCTTGCCCTGAAGCTGCTCATTTTCGAGCCGACTGGTAGGCGTCGTTTAATTGCCTGTCCCAGATTGTTCTTCAGCTCATAATCACAGGTGCCGTCGTTGCCAGCCCAACCTTCTCTCTTCCCGAGTTCATTGGCGGCACACGCAACTGGTGGGTTCCTGCTATATTTTCCGTAGCCCTTACCCATTCATCCTCTTTTAGGGATTACCGGTATGGATCATTTGCAAGAATGAATGTCGTTCTTGGCTCATCGCAAGCTGTACATGTAGTGCCTCTTGGATTCGCGATTCCTCTTTCACTCTTTACGCACTTATCAGACTTGGTTTTACCCAGGAGGCAAATGGTCCGTCGAAGCGCCTCCCCCCTTCATCTTGCTCAACACTTTTTAAATAGCTTATATGGAGTTCATCTTCGAACGCCTGCGTAACAAGAACCCCGACGGTAGCCTCCAGATCATGTATACCATCCATGGTACAATTTCCTTTCTCTTTCGATAGGTAGTCCTGTTACTCAACCTACGATCTAGGCGGAAAGGACCTAGAAGAAATAGAATTGACGCACCTTGATGGGCACAAAGGCTCCAAGCCAGTTCGCATCGGGAATGGTGCCGCTGACCATATTCAACTCGTGCGTATCCCTTTATCTTACCTCAATGGATATTTAGTCGTGATATAGGATATCTATGGCGAACTGTAAGTGCCTACTGTGGCTCGAGAGGTTTGGAAGGCAGACTGAAGTTTGTTGTCCTTCGTAGAATGGATTGTATTTACCTCGGGCAAAAGGTTCGTCGAACCTTTCCATGACAGATTTACTGTCACGATCATTGATGGCTGTGATGATCGATAGTTTGGAAAACCTCTAGTGAGTGTCGATCGACGCTATAGTAGTCGAAACTGACACTTCCTTCACAGGGCTATGACGATTGGTATGTAAATGTTAAGTTGGTACCCGTACATTCTTGCCCTAACGTAGGTATCCAGGATTCTCGTCCGTGAACTGTGAGTGGTTTCACTGTTCAAATCACCGTTCAATGTATTGACACGCCGCCTTTCATTACAGTGTGGATTGTAAGTCGATATCAACATGACCGGTTTCTTTGGCTTACCGTCATCACCTTTTAGTCGTTGTAGCCAACTACACACAGCCTGACTTGTGAGTTTCGGTCATGCTAATTCGCTTTCTTATCCTCTCTACTATCTTCATTCTTTGACGACGTGTGGGTGGTGCGCTAACGATTGTCCGTGCTCAGGTCGATATGGTCAGTAAAGCTTTTTGAGTTTCCGGTCTGTCGATTATTGTGGGCCCGCAGGGAGGTTCGAAACAAGAAGAGACACTTTACTTACTCCAAGGTACGCACAACCGTTACTGGAAGAAACACTAGAGTCTCATCATACGCCGCAGATTATGCTCTGGTATGCTCCCATCCACGCCACCTTGTCCCACTAATATGCGAGCTTGTCAACAAGGGTGGCCATCGACAGAGGTCTGCATCCGTATGCCTTTCGCAGTCAGTCATTTGATTGAAAGGACTCTTCATACAGGCTTGAGGCTCGCGGAT
This sequence comes from Tephrocybe sp. NHM501043, assembly GCA_018855915.1. Lineage (NCBI taxonomy): Eukaryota > Fungi > Basidiomycota > Agaricomycetes > Agaricales > Lyophyllaceae > Tephrocybe > Tephrocybe sp. NHM501043. Next base: position 27,651 of record JABCKO010000013.1, read on the forward strand.
AAGCGCTCTCTTCCCTGTCCGAATCGCAATCGCTGGCTCCAGGCACGGGACGAGCTCTACGAAGAGATTATGAACAAGGCATGGAATGCAGAGGGCAAGTATTTCGGGCAAAGCTACGAAGAGACCCATGTTCTCGACTCAGCAGTCCTCATTATGCCTCTCGTCTTCTTCATGCATGGTGTACGTTAGGCATCGAATCTCGCGACGCATTGCTGAATTGCTGACCGTTGTGCAGTCGGACCCGAGGTTCGTCAGCTCGCTCAAGCAGATCCTGAAGACCCCGGAGCGTGGCGGTCTCACTGCTAACGTCAGTTGCCTTGTTTTACGTGTCTTTCGTTGGTACCGGTAGAGTTGACGCTTTGGAACTCACAGAACCTCGTATACCGATACGACGTGAACAAGTCAGACGACGGTGTCGGCGGTGAAGAAGGGACATTCTGCCTTTGCACGTTATGGTGTGTGAAATTTGGCGTATGGGTCTTGCTCTCGTTTTCGATTCACGCTGGACCCTAGGTGTGTGGAAGCACTCACGCGTGCCGGTGAATATGACAAGTCGCTTCTTCCGCGTGCTGTGTCGATGTTTGAGGTACTTTCAATGAAACGTCAGGGAAGGCCCCGTTGATGAAGTCATTTATGCAGGACTTCTTGATGTATCTGAACCATGTGGGGCTTTGCACTGAGGAGATATCAGATGCAGGCGAAGCGTAAGTGTTTGCACCACTGCCATGTTGCCTGGTCTGACCGCGTGTATTCACAATAGTCTTGGAAACGCAGTGCAGGGATTCACGTAAGATTTCATCCTGTCGGGAATACAGGCCCGCTACTGACAAGTTGAAACATCTATCAGTCACGTTACCCTCATATCCGCCGCCTATAACCTCTCTAGGACCTTGGTGAAGGTCAAGTAGGCAAGCTTCCAATGAGAAGGATTGTTCCGCTGTAGAGACGTAAACTGTAACGTGTTGTATCACCACGCTATCCAACTGTGAGAACCATCATCCATGGACTGGCCTTGTGCAATTGGGTTCCTTACATCCGGACTACAACGGCTTGATGGCAGTTCTTCCATCTTGTGCTGGTTGTTTCTATTCACTTCTCATTCAAATTCAAATATAAAATCATCGCCGACGGCCTACTGTCACTGATCGACATGGCGCTCAACGCTGATTCCTTTGCCATATGTGAACAAGTTGTCTTCAGCGCAATTAGTATAATTTAGGATGACCCAGCGCCCGGCGCCCAAGGTCCACGATACACGAAATATTAACTTTCTCGTGATTGCCTTGTCACCGATTCGATGGCGCTCTTCAGGCCAAAGAGTATTACATCAAGCCGTCTAAAGTACAAGTTATTTACTAAACTTAGACCTTGTCCTGCTGCTGTGGCAATTATAAAGCCCTTGTTCTCCTTTAATTGGCGATTCGAATGTAGTTTTTACTTCTCTGCATATTTCCACCTTTGCAGAGTATCTTTGAGCTACTTAGTACATACTAACTCTCCCTGATGTTGCGTATTCTTTCCAAACGGTCCTGACGTCACGCCAAGCACGTGGTTATGTTCGGATTTCCAGCTTTCAAAATTTCGACGTTTGAAACTTGGCAACCACCTTTTTCTGTCAACTCTTCCATTTATTGTCAATCATAATGACGACATACGGAAGCTAGACCCATCTATGCGTATTTATCAGTACCCTGAAATCTCCTGTGCCTGCTCCAATGGGCCATGCCACTAATTCACAATTGTTGGGCAGTTGATATGTCGAGGAAACTTTCCGTCAAGTCCCATAGCTACCGCCACCGACTCGATACATGCATACAATGGGAGCTCAGTACCGAACTTAAGCGACCACCCGATCTTCGCATCGTTGTGGGGCTGATGATGATGCGCGCCCTGGTCACCTCTCCCAGCTGATAGGATCTTCCGCCCGGAGGTAGGATGAACATCACTTCTGGAGTAGTCAGGTGTGCAGCCCTAACCCTAGCCTTCTGTTTTGGTTGAAGGAAGACTGTCTCTGAAATGGAGTGTCGCAGGAGGAAATTTCTAGGACCAGTAGATCTGCAAGGAAACAGGGCTATTTCTGATTCGGAATTTGAGCTTGTAGACACACGTATAAAGGTAACCTGAGGTGTAGACCTTTTGAATTTCATAGATTATTATAAGGTGCCTCGCAACCGCAATAGCATCTCTCAAAAGCGGTTGAATGAACACAGCGCCCTCAGATTTTCATCCCTCAAATGTCGTGTTTCAACTTGAAATTCAGGGTGCGTTGCTTGGGAGCCATGGTGCGTTTGTCATTTTCACTTGGGCGACCTGACTGATGAGCATTGATTGGTCTCCACCCAGGTGATGATGTATCAATCTTGGCTATTGAATTGAAAGCAGATAAATAGATCGCCTGCTCAAGTCATGTCTTCATTCTGTGTTTTCTTCGTTTTCAGTCTCTTTCGTTTTCTTGGAACTTGACGTTCCCTTTCTTGTCATTCTTTCGTCGAGCCGATCTATTCTCATCCGCATTCTTTCAACTTCATCTCAACAACCCGCCCTTCGTATACCTTCAAGATGCAATTCGCCTTCGTCCTCAGCCTCTTCATGATGATCAGCGCCGTTTTCGCCGCACCATCCGGTCACGTTTTCATGCGCGCTTCATGCAAAATCGGCTGTATGTTCAGTATCATTTGGCCTGGAAATGCCAATGTCTAACTTATCTGTTCATAGCTTGCGTCGCTGCACTTGCCCCGACGGGTTTGTAGCATATCGATTCCGTAAAGTCGTGGACTCACAATATATGACAGTCGTATCTTGCGCTGGTGCTGCCGCTCAAGAGGGTGCCAGTGAGTTGACCTTTCGTATCACAGAATCAGCAGAGCGGAAGCTGACGGCAACTGTATGATTGCAGACCCGATCTCTGATGCAGCATGTCTTGCGGGCGCTGTGAACGCTGCTGTCAATCTTGTAGGTGAAAATAAATGCTCCCATGATACCTTTCTTGACAATGTCCCATATCAGCCCGCGTCGTGTGACACTTGTTTAGACGAGTTTGACGTAAAGCAGAAGGTCGAGGCTGCAGGATCTAAGGTTAAGGATATCGCTGAAGACGTGGGAGACGAAGTCGGTGACGCTGCTGGCGCGGTGAAGGATAAATTGAGCTCGATATTCTAAGGGGCATTCGAACATCTGCCCTTGGGGTCGCTATATGGTCTGCTAGCCTTACTTTATGTCGATAAAGAACCAATAATGTAGACGAAAGATTCTTGATTTTACAGATAAGTGGTGCAAGACTACAAGTCTTCATGGGTGGTTTACTTCTCCAACACATTGTGGCGCTGTCCTTTTCCTACATAGAGTCACCGCTCTCTCAACAGTGTCAAGGTTCTGGACTGGTAAATCTGAGTTTAAAATTGGCAGGGACGACTTATGATCGAAAAGAATATGTAGATTGAATGTTCTGCCATCACGCTTCTGTCCCCATAAGTATTGCCCGATTTGGAATTTAGAGAGAGGATTTTTTTGACTGGCGCTTGTTCATCGCAATCGTTCGTCGCGTCCCTCTCATGTCATGGACGTTCCGACTATTGAAAATCGGCTGTCTGCTCTACGAGTACTATTCTCAAATGAACTTCAGGACCTTGTTGACTTAGTTATTCCTCTGCCAAACTGCTCCCAGAGCAATATTTGCAAACGCTCCCTGATTCTGACGTGCAAGTACTCAATCCTGTGCTTGACGCTCGAATGATAGAGGACTTCCGCGTAAAGATGATCTCTCTGAGCTTGGGGTAATTGGCGAGGTTGTACTCCCAAGATATCTCGTTACCAATGAATAAATGTTCTTGTAGTCGCCTAATACCATATCTGCCTGTAGGAACCCTTTGCGAAGTGTTTTGCAGATTACACTGGAACCCTTAAACAGTGAAAGTTTCCTCAAAGATACTTACAGGCATCTGACGAGACGTCTCCATCATCCACGCCATCTGTTACCCTGTACCTATAAAAACGCTTGCATGGGCCATAAAACATACCCGGGCGCTTCAATAGCTCCTCTTCACGAGTCGTCAATTCCTGCATCTACTTGGGCGCTATCGATCGGCGCAAAATTCTTCTCGATAGATATGGGGGTCATTCGGTTAATTAGTCTCTCGCCGCTCAGTGGAATTGTAGAGCTATGGAGTCCCCGAAGATTCATTATTATTCAATATTTTCGTCGTCGTTGACTGCTGCAATGCTCTTGGACTTTTTCTGCCAGTGTGGCAGATTGCATCAGAAATTGACCTATTTCACAGGGAGGGCCTGGAGGCACTGCCGCTTATGTGTTTCGAAAGCAAACCGAAGCTTGGTAGAAAGTTGTGTTCAAGTAGATTCAGAGAAAAGTCCTTCTGCCAATACCATCTCTAGGCATGCTCAAGAGCAATTGCTGCTGACTGTGTTTGAGTACATAACCATTGACTCCCAAAACGAGCAAGTTTTCCAATTCCAGCGATTGACGACTATTTTATCGCAACGCAGGTCTCTTATGGGTAGTTATTGTTACCTCCAGAATAGTGTTTCCTCTTTGTTTTGCTTCAGCATCCACAATGTTCATAAACCCGATTTTCTCCTGTGTAACATATTTTCCCCTCAACCTTCCTCAAGTGCTTCTGCAAACTTAACCCTTCAAATGCCGATTTCACCGTGTGCTCATTTTTCTTCCACTTTTCTTCATTTGAAAATACCAACAAAAAAACGACAATTCCAAGTACGAAACCGATAGTAACTAACTATTCAACCATTCTTCGCAACGTCACCGAATAGAACTTCCTGGGATAGGTTCAAGCCTTCAGGTTCTTCGAAACCAGGATATAGACGACACTGTCAGAAGGTTTGCCTTGTTGACCCTGTCCGAGATCGTCGGCATAGAACCCCTGCTTTATAGTAAATCATACAGTTAAAATAATCATGGCGGTGCTGCTCACAAAGTGGAAGTCAATATTGGGAGGGAGTGGGTTCTGATTTCCCGTCTTCTGAAGCTGAAAAAGAGAAGAGATAGTCATAAGAACTGTGGCGCAATCCGTACATGATCGGAATACAACGTACAAGGGCATCCTCTATAAATATGGTCCCCCGGCTTTCGGTTCCTGCTCGATGCGACGAGCCAAGAACAGAGATAACTCTGTTTTTCGCACCCTGGATATGGAGCGGCTGCCCGCCGGGAGGAACAAGATCGCCCGGACCATTTGCGTACAAATGGTACGTCTCCTCAGCCTTGTCAGGCCTCTTGGGGCCGTCGTTCGAAGTGCCAACAATGACAGAGAAATCTTTGATGAAGGACGAATTGGACCTCTGTAGGCACAGTTAGCATAATTCTACCGGACTGAAAAATTACGCACTCCATAGATCTCAGCACTGTAGCCCTCGGGAAGAGAAACGTTCTGACCCATGGTTAGGTGTTGAAAGTATTGGAGCGTAAGTATTTGGTAGAGTGTGTTTGGAGTGTGATCCTGGCTGTCCTGCCACGATAGTAGAGCCCAATTTTATAGCTTTTGGAAGCCACGGACGGCCAGACCTTCTGACACGAACCAGAAATCTGGCACAGGCATATCACTTGCCAGACAATAACACGAATGAAAACAGGCGAATGCGAACAACAACATCTCGTGACATCCAAGTCTATCCGGCGTAGCTGAGCCCCGACAACGCGAATGAGGCAAGGTAAACAGACTGCCATGGTCCGCAGTCCATAACATCCGAGTAGAAGTGCGCTTGAGGTAAAATGGCTGACACGCTCAATTTTGAGTTTCAATGGATTGCGAGAAGCTACAGCCAACTCCAAGCGCCACTTGGTCCAATTTTCTACCCCATCAGAAGCAGTTGTGTTATGCTGAATAGATGCACATCATCCTGAAATAGTTGAGTTTAGCTTCGGCATCAAGTTATCGCCTGAAGTCAACCACGAGAACTGCGGACCTTCGTAACGATGTAATTGCAAAGAATGATATGCATCGATACCAAGAATAGAACGCAAGGCGAAAACTACACCCTGAATAGACCTTGAGCTAGACATTTTGGAGAGAAAAAGTTACAGCAAGACGTGATCGCATTTTATATGCATATGTGACGTTGCTCGACCCTTTCAAATTTCAAAGTTCAACCGATTTTGGTCAAGCACACCTCATATTCGCATTGCAGCCTATGCTGTCAGTATAGAATCCCTGCATTGCAGTCAATTAGTATTATTTATGCGACTGGAACAAGCCTGGCAGGCGCTGCTCACAAAGTGGAAGTCAGTGTTGAGAGGCATCGGGCTCTGATTATCTGATTTATTGAGCTATAAAAAGGGATTATTGTTACCACTAGTATTATCTGCATGACAAGGATACAACGTACAACCGAATTGGTGATGAAGGTGCAGGTACGGTTATCGGGGACTGCCGAGCTATGAGACGTCCCAATGATGGAGACGATCTTGTCTTTCGCCCCCTGGATGCGAATTGGTTCGCACTGGGTGGGAGGAGATCACCCGGACCATTTGCATACAAATGGTACGTATCATCCGGTTGCTCTGGACGCCTGTTGGCCGGATATTTCGGCATTATAGCCCTCGGGAATAGAAACGTTCTGGCTCATGGCAAATTGTCGAAAGTATAGGAATTTGAGTGTTCAGTGGAGTGCGTTTGGAGTGGTTCCTGACGTATTAAGACGCAACCGTACGCACTTTTATTTTTATACGTTTTGAGGAGTCACGGGAGACCCGATATTTTTTTTTTCGCTCGAGCCAGGAACGTAGTATAGATCAAGCACTAGATGAGACAAGTAACGTGGATGAAAAGCGAGGTGAAGGAGATTAACATCTCGCTCCATTCGAAGCTGACCGGCGTAGCTGAAACCCGATGAATTGAATGAGACAGTGAACGAACTGTCATTGTCAGTTGTGCATAGCGTACAACTAGAGCAGCCCTTAAGTTACTTCAAAGGAGACATTGGCTCCATAGGCATCGTCACATGGTAAGTCATCACCAGGACCAAACCACTTTGAGCAACATGATGTGAGGGTGCACAACTGATTATGTGTACACCACAGTTGTCAGGAGGCCCCGGCATTGTATTATCGCCTGAGCTCAACTGCAGGATGTGTCGTAAGCATCTAATACATAGAACAGGTCACATATAGATAGCGCCCAGACCATCCGTAAACCGAGAAAGCGGCGAACGTAGACACCGAATTAGAAGCTACGGCAGCACTGAAGTTGTCTGGATTTGGCATGGATCAACTGTCCCGGTGGCTCAGACAAGCTAAGTCCTCATACAGAGCAGCAAGAATGAGAGTAATTAATCGCGATCCTGTCGTGGACGCAACTTGCAAGCAAGTTCAAAATCTGGGGCAGATGGGATGAGAAAGAACAGTGTAAACACAAGGTACGGACACACCCGATCGTGCCTCTGCCTTTCTTTGTTTGACCAGTATCATGCGTTGCACTCGGACATTTAACCAAATCCGTTCGTGCAGTACTTTCCTCAAAATAAAATGAATTCGCCAATTCACGCTTGGATTCCCCAAGCGACAATCTCCTCATCTCATACACAACTTTGGAGACGACCACAGGAAAACAGCTTTACTACTTATCCTGGTTGAGATTGGCATGCCCGACGAGCACAAAGTACGCTCACTACCGTTACTTGCATCCGTCACAGAGCTTGATCAATCGATACTTCTGGTTTTCTTTTCTTTTCTTTTTTAGTTCTGGAACTCGCAGCCAGTACCACAAGTCGGTACGATCAGTATCTTTGATACATTGAATAACCTCAACTCTCTCTGACGTCTTTTGTAGGTGACACCCCTAGACTCGCTGACGACGGCTATATAGAACCCCCTACGCCTCTGGAGAAGGTTCGTCAGGAGCCTTATCTTTTGCCATCAGGTTTCAAGTGGTCAACCTTGAACCTTGACGATGCAAGTCAGGTTAGTTTCCGAATGAAAAAACAATATCCAATATTCATTATTGTTTGGAAGATCGAGGAGGTGCATGCACTGTTGTCGTTACACTATGTTGAGGACGACCATGCAGTGCTCCGATTTAAATACAGCACCGAATTTCTTCAATGGTATGATTAGTTTCAGTTTCACACACATCCTCTCAAAGAACTTCTTCAGGGCCTTGATGCCTCCGGGATACTGCGAAAAGTGGAATGTTGGTGTCCGCATATCAAGCAACAACAAATTAGTTGCATTTATCTCTGGCGTTCCTTTGAGACTCAGAATTAGGAAGCAGTGAATCTTACAATGAACATCTTGTCAAATATGATGCTGATGCTCGCTCAAATAGTCAACTACCTGTTGCTGAAATCAACTTCCTCTGCATTCACAAGAAACTTCGCACGAGGCGTTTAGCACCCGTACTGATTATGGAGATTGCGAGGCAAGTCAAACTGCAAGGTATCTCCCAAGGTATCTATACTGCCGGTGCTGTTCTTCCTACGCCAGTTTCCGTGTGCCGGTACGATTTGCCACTCTCCCTGTTAATGCCACTTAACTCATTTGTTCATGTTGTTACAGGTATTATCACCGCCCCTTGAATATACCTAAACTTGTCGACATCAAATTTACATCTGTTCCTCGGGGAATGACTGTCGCACGATTGCGGCGTGTCAACCATGTTCCGAAGCCCTACGGCCTGCCTGGAATTCGCGAGATGGAAGACCGCGATGCACAACAGGTCACAGATCTATTGACACGATACCTACGACGGTTTGAGCTGGTTCCAGAGTTCAGTGTTGAGGAAACCAAGCATCACTTCATCAGTGGCAAGGGTACTGGAGCGGTAGGGGACGGCGGCCCAGGCCGAAGAGCTAGTCAGATCACTTGGACTTACGTTATCGAGGTGTTTGGCCCCCCTGATTTTTAACGCCAAGACAGCACTGATTGAGACCGCGTAGGATCCAACGATGCATCGCATCACGGACTTCGTCTCCTTCTACTCCTTGCCATCCACGGTGATAAACAATGCAAAATATCCCGTGCTCGAGGCTGCATATTTGTACTACTATGCCACCGAAACAGCATTTGCGGAGGGTGCAGAAGAGAACGGAGAACTTCAGGAACGCTTAAAAGCTCTCCTCGGAGAAACTCTGGCTATCGCAAACCACGCCAACTTTGATGTGGTTAATGCTTTGACCCTGATGGATAATGTTGCTATCTTTCCGGAACTCAAGGTCATTTTTACTTGCTCAATAGCATCGTCAGCTTAATGTTCTTTCGACAGTTTGGCCTTGGACACGCAAATTTGAACTATTATTTGTATAATTGGAGGATGGCTCCTGTGGCAGGTGCAAATGCAGAAGCCGGTGTTGCAGCTGGAAAGGGTGTCGGTTTTATAATGTTGTAGTAAGGTTGACTCTTCAAGTAGATTGTTGTTTTCCTTTAGCCGGCAGGAATTCAACGGCGGAACTGATTTGAATTCCTATATTTCTATTTGGGCACTGCACAGCTGACCATGTTTGCTCCACGGTATAGCATCAGCGATTCAGGACGCCTGTATAAGCGATCGATGCATTACATGTCGTTGTTACCTCAACAACACTGGGGCTTGTAGCTTGAAGTGTTAGGTATAATGTATAGTGGCTTTTCAGTGCTTGCTCCATAACGACATCTGCGCTATGCAGTTCCCATGCTTAAGTTCAGGTGATAACTTGATGCCGGAGCCAAAACCTTGATCAAGTATGACCTGGGAGTGGCGCATCACATGCCGATAAGTGGCGCTTGCTCTTAGTGATCTGAGGGCTGGAAGCCTACTTTATGGCGGCTCTGGCAGCTCTAATTAAACCGACAGCTTCGGATGTCGAAACGCTTCTCTTGGTGGGACTATGGCGGATTCAGCCTCCCACATTCGAATCACGGGGCTCAGCTACTGAGGTGCAGGTACTTGGCATAACCGTATATTCATGATATTGACCTCTATCTGGAGCACATGAGCGAGGACCTTCTTATCCCATTAATGTTTGACTTGATCAACCAGGATTTGCGTGGATCCTTGAATAAATAAATGACACACTCGGATCTTCGTGCGACAGACAATGACAGTGTCATACACAATGTGATGAACTCTTATTCTTACGAAAATATCACGGCTCAGAATATCTATCCTCATTGACTACGAATCAAATCCATGAGTGAGTTCCTATATGGCATAAAAGCCAGCCCTCCAGCCTTTCGCATTACAGTATTCAATTCATCTGAAAAATACATATTCGAGTCATTGAAGACCTCAGTTCCAATAAGATTAACTATTAGTATGATACATCAGAAGTAAAAGATTGAGTAGTGTGTTGGCCCCCACCCGCCTCTGGAGACAGTCTATTACCTCTTTCTAAGGGATATTATGAGGACTAAATGGCATATAGTCATTATTTAGAACTTGAATATACTATAACTGGTACAAGTAGAGACTGTATACGTACGACACTGGTGGCAACACATGCATCGTTTCATCAGAGCTTCAAAAGCTGGCCAAGGAGTAATAGAGCAAGTTATTTCAGGTCCAGCATCCCAAACATCAGTCAAATAAAGCATTTTTGGTGGCTGGAGTAGTAACGAGGCTGTTGGTGTGAATGGGGTGTGAAAGAGCATTGAGGAAGAGCTTGAGGACGCAAACTCTACAGGAGATGTCACGAAAAACCCTCCTATCTCATCTTATCCATTGTCTCACAGCTCATATATATATATCACTTTCGTCATATACGTTCCTCAGCCTTGTACTGGTCTATTTACCTTGGCAATCTATCTCATTTCTCATCCTCTTCGCCAAGACGTATGGCACTTTAGTACAAGACTGACCCAGACTAACCCCCTTTATTGACCTATTAACCTATATGGACAATATTCTTGTCATCATTCACAACGACGACCAACACCATCTGAGACATCACTGACTCAGCATGCCCAGCAGTACTGGTGACACCATCATGCAGGTCAAGAATCTCATAACACCCCAATGGATGATGCTGTACAAATACTAGTCCAAGTGCTCACCGACGTTGTAAACAAAAAATCCAACCAAAGTTCCAAAGTAGCCAATCTAAAGGACTATAATGGCGAATCTGACCAGCTTGACGCCTTCCTCACATCGATCCACCTTGTGTTTTGAGGTAACAAATCGAAGTACGAGGATATTAATGCCAGAATCACATAAACACTATCCTATATGAAGGAAGGTAGAGCACAGAAATGGGCTCAGACTATGTTGCAGAAAATTGAGAGTAACAAGGTCCAATACATGACATGGAACCAATTCGAGAAACTTGTAGAAGCCTTCCGAACCAGTTTGGTTGCTCAACAAGCACATGACAAGCTAAAGGCGACATTGCAGGACTAACAGGATGCCAAAGACTATATTGCTGACTTTGAATCCTATGAACATGACTCCAAGCTTGACAACACAGTGCTTGTCAACATCTTCCAGGAAAGGCTCAATGGTCGAGTTACTCTGCAGCATCTATAATACTGACATCCCGGACAATGATAATATCAAGGGATGGAAACATGTAGCACTTAGGTTGGATCATCAGAGAAGGGCCTTTGAGCACAGAAAGAGTGGAAGTATGGGACATGGAACAGGAAGTACTGGAGGAGGAAATTGTGGTGGAAATGTGAATTGGAGAGGTGGTCATGGCAGAAACATGGGCTGGGGAGCTGGCCAAAACATCTTCAATGCTGGAAACCAATGCACATAGACTCCTGGAGGCCGTGGAAGCCATGTACATCCTTCGACACATGCCAACCAATATCAGGTCACAATTCCTTCCATAACTCACATCACAACTCCTAACCTCTATCAGCAAAATGGTCAGTATGTTACTTTGACGAATAATCGAAAGTAAGGTCACTTACAGGAGCAACATATTTGCAATCTTCTAATCCCAAAGTCTGGATCTGGATAGATAATAAGAGCATGGCATTATGACCTTCATATTATAAATTATGACAATCATTTGACATGTTGGTATTGGTAGGCCAAATGATGAGACCTTGATTAGCACGTCAAAGTCATGATTACATGGGAATATAATTTTGCAAGAATAATATCTGCGTCAATCTATTACTTGACACATGATGAGGCTATCATTCCTATTCAACTGATATTAATATGACATCAATACTTGACTGAAGATATCATGAGATGTAGATTATTCTGAAGGGATCATATTATCTGCTTGATATCATGCTAACTAATATTTAAATCTCTATTTCATTCAATTTCAGTGTTGGTTACAAAGTTTCAGGATGATACACATTCAGCATAGAAAATAGCAATACAACCTAGCAGTAGGTAGTTGACATATGATCCCATCAGTAGACTCCACGGCATACTCATCATTGCTCTTTGAATCACCATCATCATTTGAGTGCAACATCTGCTGGGCACTTGGTTGTCCCTCACCATCCTTATCCTCATCAGTTTTGACTCTTAAACTCTTCTTCTTCTGGTGAGGATGAGGGCAAGAGCAAGGGCATTTGTTATTGCTATATTTGTCATGTTCAATCTGTTGACCTTTAGCTGCCATCTGTGTTTCTTGATTGTTTGTAGCTTGATATTTGGCTAGTCAAGATCTCTTCAGGTGGGTGATGTCACTGTCTTTGTGGGGCTTAGTAGGACCCTTCTTGCACTTGATGTGGATAGTGCTGTTGTCTTGGAAAAAGTGGCTATCAAAAACTGTTAGCATGGTTGTCCTGCCATAGCAAAGCTCACTTGTTCCAGAAGGCCAGCATATCTTTAGCCTGCTTGCTCATCAGAGGATTGAAAGCTTGAGAACATTAGAGTAGAAGTTGGGTAGGGAAATATCACTATCTTTGAGGTTTCAGCTCAAAAGCAAGCTCAGGGCATGGTGGGCCTATGACAAGAAAGAGTTCAAATGATCATCTGGTCCAGCATATACATACCTGGCAGGTGGTGTATGCAATGATAGCAGGGGTAATGCTTGTGAGCTTGAATTTGAAAGTGATGGGATCCTTAGTAGTGAGATTTGTTGCCTTGTTAAGGCCTGAACCAAAAAGCATGTGTTGGCAGGCCTATGAAATGATGATCAGTCAATCACCACTGGAGCCAGAAGGGACTCAATATGACCCAAAAAGGGACCATGGCAGAGCCCTTTCAGAATATCATCTGACCCTTCTTGAGACTCAGGGTTTGTATAGTTGGCAGGGTGGTTGTACATGAACATAGGAAAATCATGAGCCATTGCCTCAATCTTGTCATCATGTAGTTTCAATAAGAATCTGGCATAGAAAATAATCAATTGTTGTGAAAAGGGCTGCTGATTGACTTACTCAGTCCCTGATATTGAGCAGGGCATAGTAAGAAGCCCATGATAGAATGACTAAAACTGTGAGAATATTTCTTGTATGGCACTAGAGTCAAGGCCTTGGGAAGAATGTTCTTGACCTCATGGGTTTGCAATAGTAAATCTAATTCATGAGTAATCTTGTGTGTATCAGCTGTGCAGGTGCTGTTTGCTTTGTTACTAAACTATATGCATATAAGATCAATCAAAAAAGGGGACAAAAGTTAATCATATATCACTTTGATAAACTGACACAGAGTAGTTTCATAGTAATCCTTTTTATTTAAAGCAGAACAAAGTTTTCAAAGAGTTTGATCGAGGTTAGGAGTGAAGTTGACAATTTTGTGGAATGCAGCAATACTATTTTTCTTGGCATCAAGTGTGCCTTCTCTAGATGAAGCTGTATATAGTCAGGTCCATATATCAAAAGAAAAAGATATGCACTCATTGTCTGCATCATCATTAGGCAATGTATCCAGGTGTAAAAGGCCTCCATCTACCAATCTCTGTATGAAGACAAGGTTGAAATCAATGAATAGGCTGACAAGTTGGGGTACAAGCTTTCTGGCATAGTGATAGGGTTGTAAGGGTCCTGTTCTGAGATCCATGAATGTCATGCATACATTCATGAAAAATGCAAATAAAAACACTCACAATTTCTTTTCTGCATGTGTCTTAGCATTTATGCCTGCTTTCACTGCAGATATAAAACTTTTCCAGCCATAAGAGTCAGTGTTGGTCAAGTGTTTGTTGGAAGACATGATGGTAGTAGACAAGAAGTTGATGCATGGATGTGTCCATTGTGACACAAGTCATGAGATTCTCACACTTTTTTTTTTTTGAAGTCTGCTTTCTCTCAACCATCACTAAGTACTCTCAATATCATATCATTGCATTTGTTGTCATTGCTCATCTGACAGAAGCTGGTCACTCAAGTCACATCAACTCTGATGCACTCAATGAAAGCCTCTCAAAGTGCAGCAAGCAAGCATTGAACTAGAGGTAAATATTTGAAGAACTATCAAAATTAGGAATTTCTTGAACATTCTTTGTCCTTCTAGTTCAACCAAGGAATGAGCATACCCAATACTGATGCAAATCTCAAAAATCATGTACCTGGCACCATACTTGGTGCAGATCTTCTTGAGAACCCATCATCTGATGACCTGCCACAAGAGAACCATCAGGAAGCCTCTTTACCTGAGAAATGTACTTGCAGAAACTCCTGATGACTGATGGATCATCTGCCATCAGACTCACAACCTCTTGCCCAATTCTCAGTGGCATATGAAGAGCTTCAGAATGACCAGCAAAATAAGTACCATTGTCTCAATCAAACTCAAGATTGAGTGTACTGCCAGCTATTGTTGAACAAGTCAGTATCTATTTCTAACTGTATTTCACACTCATCAACTATCTCCAGGTCAGCAAAGTTATCACAAAATAGCAAAGCTTGATTGGAAAGGAGGTGATTCAGATTCTTAGCAACATCTTCAAGACAAATGAAATGACCAAAGAGGATATTGTTATATGAGTTGATGAACAGTGTGGCAAGAAGGGTGAGTTTTGGTGGTTGTACAATAATCCAGATGAAGTACCAGTACATCTTCAATGACTTCTTGTTGTTTCCTTGCATTCATTGGCTTCTAAAGCTCAAAAGGTGCATTTCAATCTGATCTTGTTCTTGATATCTTCCCATATCATCTCATGCAAGTCTTCAGAGCCATCAAAGATTATGGATTACCTATTGGGAGTCTTACATTATGCACAGTGGCAGTACATTTCTACATGTGAAACAATCACATTATACTGACCAGGACGTCTAGATGGAGCAGGCACTTGAACTCTGAACTGCTGGTGACAATCCTTGAAACTTAAAACACAAAGAAAATAACCATGATGTGGCTCAGCAAAAAAAGAAGTTTGGAGGTGACATGTGGATTTCCTGCACTGCAGGCTATGCATTGCTTGCAGGTAGGCTGGATGAGCAGTAGGTAGAGATTATTGAAGTGGCTGAAGCTTGTATACTATCTCGTGCTGGGAATGCCATTCCTGATGATGAGCTGAGGGCTGGTCTATCACTTTGGGGAGTTTGCTTTGCTATACATCATTACCTTGTGCTTTGTATTGACTCTCTTGCAGATATATCGGACTGAAGATTAGTACACTGGCAGTAAACCTATACCAGCAAAAAAAATGTGGTAATAGAATTCAGTCATTCAAAATACAGTTATAGTTCTAGTCCTTTCTAGATATGTGAGTAGAAAGGAGTTTGCGTGCACTAGAATAGGGCATGTCATGTTAAGGCTAGCAAGACATTTAGACAAGTAGAGAGAGTAGGCTGTCTAGCCCTGGCCCATCTAGCACGTTTCCATTTTCCTGATGAATCCTCACAAATTTTGGTAACCTTGCACACTAGAATACACACCTCAGTCAACAAAGAATAGACTAAAAGTGTCAGAACTAAATGGGTCCACTATATATGTGCAGTAGCGTACTGCGCAATCAAGAATTTGAAAAACAAGTACACCAAGATGCTGTGAAGTGCTGTGCATGATCAACAATGTCATCATGAAAATTCTCCAACATACACCACTTCTGGACCACGAGTATAACAGCTTGTAGCGAGAATGTATGGCGCTATAGCCAAGTGGTTACGGCGACAGATTCGAATCCCTTCTATCTGTTCCTCTTTGAGGGCGCAGGTTCAAATCCTGCTGGCGTCGTTATAGAGGGTGTGTGGCGAACTATATTTTAACATATGTATTTCATCAAACATTTTGTATGAACCTCATCCAATATTGCAACGGGAATTTGAAGTGATCGACTTGGACTGTGGATTTCCGATCAAAATGAAAAGATATCCCATCGACGTCCGAATGACTGTCGCCGATACCATCTTCTTCCATTCAAAAGCAGAGATTACACGAGAACGCTCGACCTGGTTGTTGCTTACTTCGGCCTGCAGGAATGGTACGTTTATTTCCATCTAGAGATTTGC
The DNA here is from genome assembly GCA_018855915.1 of Tephrocybe sp. NHM501043. Classification (NCBI taxonomy): domain Eukaryota; kingdom Fungi; phylum Basidiomycota; class Agaricomycetes; order Agaricales; family Lyophyllaceae; genus Tephrocybe; species Tephrocybe sp. NHM501043. The sequence continues at coordinate 43,957 of JABCKO010000013.1, forward strand.
ATTTCATTTCTTTCGCCTGTCCAGATCACTGCAGAATCAAATATGGACTTTCTCCTATTGTGGAAACCGATGGCAATAATTTCCTTTGGACTACGTGGATGAGGCCAAGAAATTCATAATTCTGAGAGACTTTGAAGATCTTTTCTCTCCTTTGCTCGGATCTCGTAGACCATACCTTGTGGGGCATTGTCTCGATTCGCCTCGCTGGTTTCAGTGTTGTCCTTCTTGAACTGTGGTATCCTTTCTGTCACCCTTAATGGCAGAGACCTAGAGCGTTCCTATTGGCCAGAAGCTTGTATTGACGCGGCTTCACGGGCACAGCTCGCCTACAGTGCTCAACAAGTAGTTGCCGAATGCCCTGACAAGGAGTACATCTGGAGGTGGAGCCTTGATTTCGTCGTCGAATTCTGAATAATTCTTCAATATTGTTGGTTCAGCAGGCTATATTGCCGCTGGCCAACTGCGGAATCACCGGCCTCTTAATCGTTTTGCAACCATTCCGCGCCCTCTCGACCCTTTCCCGTCACCGATTGGATTAACGCACTATTAAGGACCCACAGATTTATTTACTATACGTTCACTAGTGTTTGTGTCATGCAAGGCCTGCAACACATGTGGCCATCGGAATGAATTTATAGAAAAACCGCCCCTCCTTGTGCTCTCCACAAAAGCACTTCCCTGATATTCTTCATCCTTTTCCGGGCATGTCCAGCACCATCGAACCACAAAATGAGTTCTCGCCATAATTTTGACGATATCGTTGATAAACGGGACCCCGAATCACCTGGTGGTGCCATTACTTCTGCCGAGCTACCCTCGTTCAATGAAGCATTAGAGACAAGAACTGTGCACAAAGCTTCTCACGATATTGAAGAAATTGACCTAGATTATTCTCATCGCCAATACCTCGCGTGTCTGTGCTCCCGAAGTTTTGGTCTACACTACTTAATGCCTGTTGGATTTGGAGGGGCTAAGGAAGAGCTTCGCGGTGCGATTCCACTCTACAGCGACAATGAACAATCCTCTGGTCATGTAGATACTAGTCCTATTCTCGATGGTGAGCAGATGGAACATCGTAATCTGGCTATAACATCCAGAGGATCACTGGTTCCGGGATCGATCACTATCCCGAGTGATGGAGCCGCACATAATGTGTTGGTGGCCCAGTTGGAGCTCGCTGCTGGGATGTCGTGGGTTGTCGTGCCCAAGGTGGACGCCATTGCTCGTCTCAAGGTGACTTTCTATTGGCTTTGGCTTCGTCATCGATTTTTTGACTATTCACTCATAGGCTAAGATCAATAATGCCTCAGACCACACGCTCCTCCCTGGGATCGCCAGTGTGTACGTCAACGGAAGCTTCATTTCGCGGTTGGGTGTACCCCTAGTTAACCCTTTCGAGAGTTTTGACTGCCGCTTGAGTATGTTCACAGACTGGATCATTTTATTCGCATTACGTATCATCCTCGGGAAAAGTCTCGCGCTCAGGATTTTACACCAAGACCTCAAACCAGGTTTTCACGCAACGGATTACCGTCTTGAAAACTAAGTTCATTACCACTGAATACCTCAAAGTAATCGAACAGCTCCCCATCTCTGAGAATTCGCAAATCGTCCTTCATTCTTCTAGAAGTTACAAGCAAGAAGCATGACAAGAGCGAAGTTCGGGCGCTATTACCAATCAAAGTAGCGGAGGGCGCTACAAGTGCAGTGGGAAGGGACCGACGAGCCTGGGTTCGATGTTGAAGGGATAGGATGAAGCAGAGAACTCTTTTACTCGTGACGATCGAAAGGTTACCCAATCGATAATCAGAGGGCAAACCCAAATGAATGAATACACAGGGAAAGAGATGAAGAAACAAAAGAAACACGATACCTGAACAGAACAACGAGACAGTGACCCTAAACTCAATGGCGCGAAGTGGCTGAAAGGCTGAAGGTGACAAATCTCATTTCGTCAACGTGAAACGTGTAGTAAGTCGAGCGTACAAACACAAGCAATCCGACGCGCATTCTCTTGCGCTCGGGCCTCGCGGAATAAATATATATACGAAAGTAATCTGACTTAAAAGAATATCGACGATCTCTAAGTCGAGAAGGTATGTGTCCAAAATAACGTCGGGGCCGAGGACAAGAACGGAAGTTAGTGGAGTTAGAAGCCAATAGAACGGGTCGTTTCTTCCTCCGGGCAGCACTGAAGGTCCCCAGCCAACGAAGTCGTTCCCCGTCCCACCGACTCGCTCCCCACCTAGTCCTGAAGCCGCGGTACAAGGTAGATGGGGGAAAACTGATCAGTAGCCAAGTCAAAAGTCCAACTGCCCATCGGAACCCTTTTCCCGTCGCGACTGAGCCATTTGAGCCTACAAAATACCTGTTGTGAGTAAGGTATCTGAATCGAGGTTATGGATAGGTGAGAGGGCATTCAGGTAAGTATGATGGGTACGACGTAATAACTGGGAGAAGAATCGCCGAAACATCATAACACAAATGACACATCAGGAGGTGGCGTGGGAGGTTGACAGCGCCCCTTCAAAGCTTCAAACTCTATAATCGAGGGTCTCTCAAGGTGGAACCATTTCTCCAATGATTGTTTTTTCATTACATACCTTGATTTTCGTTCTCATTTTTACCCTGTACTTACCAATGTCAACAGCTCCTTTTCATTGAAATTTGAAGATGACTACACCTTTATCTTTTATAACTATCTTAGCGCTCTCGGTTTGGTAGCGAGTCCCCCAACCGAAGTACAGTGGTAATACATGATGTTGATAATTACTATGCATAGGAAACCGTTCGGTGCATAAAACTTACGGCATTATTATCATGAAATAGCCACTTTATTGGGGTCACTGTGCGAGAAAACGACAGCCTTGATATCTCGAATTTCGACCTACAATTTGTATGCAATTGTTTCCAAGGTCAAAATTGATCATGAAACCTAGTAGTGGGTCATTGGTGCATTATGGCCCTTTGATCATAAACTTATACGTACATATGTAGTGCCGACGCCAGCCCCATTGCCACAAGCTACGGTATGCAACTCTGTCAGTCGGACAGCTACAATTCATAGGGAGTGAGTGCAGTTTTGATCGTTGTCAACAACGGACGCCGACAATTTCATCCGACCTTGACCGCAAATTTTTTTCAGGCTTCATCGATCACGAGCATTCGCATTCAAATGAACCTCATTCATTGCGCTTAAAGTCACCTGGTAAGAGAAAATCACTAAAGTACGCACAGTCTATGCAAAATGTTGTCCTTGCTCGTGCCCGCACGCCACCGTGTCAAACATGCTACTTATCGGTCGACAACCCCCGATCCCCGTTTTAACCGCATTCAAAGGTTTGTGAATCATCGGAAGCTTTCCTAATGATCAGAATGCATATTGCCCGTGACCGTGGTTCACACCCAAATGTTACCCCCGCCGCTTGGGAGCAGTCCATACATATGGGCAATATCGACAGTGTGGGGAACGATATATTCATTATGATTGGCCAGAAATCTGTTGCCAACTTATCGTTACTGTTTCCAAGACATGCTGTGGGGCTTCTCTCCAAGTCTGGTGACTGCCCTGCTGATTTGATATCCCCGGCATCTCAACTTGCTTTACATGAACGGCCCGGGAGAGGTTGAATAAGAAGCTCAGCTTTTCATGAAGACGCGTCCTCTACCAACATGGCCCACGGAGAGCGAAAGCCAAAGTCCAGATTCTTCAAGAAGCATTCCCTCAAGGTTGGCGACCGAATAACGGATGCTGCTGGGCTTACTTTACGGGAGACGTTGTTCCCGTTATTCTTGGTCACAATACTGTACTTTCTATGGGTGAGTTTCTCCACTTGAGACTCTGGAGCTTTAAAGCTGATCGTGACTGTGCAGGGATTTGCATATGGATTGCTAGACACCCTCAACAAACACTTCCAGAACACACTCGGTATAACACGGACGCGTTCATCCGGTCTACAAGCAGCTTATTTCGGGGCTTATCCTCTTGCCTCTCTTGGATACGCAAATTGGATCCTGCGGAAGTATGGATATCGCGCAACCTTTATTTTGGGGCTGTGTTTATACGGTGTTGGCGCCCTTATGATGTGGCCTGCTGGCCTCAAGCGCAGTTTTGGTGGATTTTGCGGTGCTACATTCATCATCGGCAGTGGATTGGGTACACTTGAGACTGCTGCGAACCCATACATGGCTGGTACGTAGCGTGAAGCTAGAGTTCTTCACGTCATTGTTACCACAATTACCCTAGTCACTGGTCCGCCGCGTTACGCTGAACTGCGTATCAATTTGGCTCAGGCTGTCCAAGCAGTTGGAACAGTCGTAGGACCCGTGCTCGGCTCCTACGTGTTCTTCAAGGAGACAGGCGACAGCGTCGACTCACTGAAGACTGTCCAATGGGTCTACCTCGCCATCGCCATCTTCGTTTTCTCGCTTTCTGCCGTATTCTACTTTGCAGTCATCCCAGAAGTTACCGGTATGTTAACTAGAATGTGACGCACCTCAGATTATTTATGGCTGTATTTCAGATGCGGATATGGCGCAACAAGCTGAAACGACACATGTCGGTGAACAAGACAATGACCGTCCTTTCTGGGCACAGTACCGTGTCTTCCACGCTGCCTTTGCTCAGTTCTGCTACACGGGAGCCCAAGGTACACTACTTGTTCCTATTCCTTCTATGTTCATATCTCACGATGCCCTCGTAGTTGCGATTGCAGGTTATTTCATCAACTACGTGACAGAAACGCGGGGCGAGACATCCTCCGCTCTCGGGGCTAAATTCCTTGCCATCGCACAAGGATGCTTTGCTGTCGGGCGGTTCACTGGCTCATGTGCGTACCTGAGATGAACCAAAAATGATATCCTGACTGACTATATGGCAGTCTTTATGCGCTTCGTCAAACCACGCTATGTCTTTTTGTTGTACCTGTCTGGAGTTATCGCCTTTTGTTCCGCCGCAATAACGCAGAGGGGAAACACCGGTCTCGCTATGTTGAACCTGACACTGTTTTTCGAAAGTGTCTGCTTCCCGACTATCGTCGCCCTCGGAATCCGTGGTATTGGACGACATACTAAGGTATGCTGTCTGTTGCCTTTAATTGGGATCATCTAGAATGATTAACATATGAACTAGAGGGGCGCTGGATGGATCGTTGGTGGTGTCGTCGGCGGTGCTTGTGTAAGTCCTTCCTGGCAAAGTATAATATTAATCAGGAGCTCTGACATCCTGTTTCGAAAGGTACCTCCGATTCTGGCTCGTGTGGCTGATGCTCGCAACAGCACCGCATTCGCGATGGTCATCCCCGTTATCTTCTTCATCCTTGCATACACCTATGCCCTCGCAGTCAACTTCATCCCTAGTTACCGCAATGCTGCCGATAAAGTCGGCGACGGAGATTCCGCGACCCCAAGCGTTAACAAGGGAAGTTTGGATGATGAAAAAGGAAGCACATCGGAGAAAGAGGCGGTATAGACCATTGTGAAATATTTGACGACCTCGCTTGATGAGCTTACTTAGCCTATGAGATGCAGATGATCTCTGCATGTGTATTTCTAAAATAACGACAACAAATGCTTTATGATCCGATCCGTGGACTGCACGCCGAAGACACACAGTGCACAGACATCTCATAACACCCAGTGATATATTCTACAATTAATCGAACATACGAGAGCTAAAATCAACAGACCAATTTTTCAAGCGACGATACAACAACCACATCCCACGTCTCCCGTCGGGGGTGTCAATGCCGTACGCGTTGCGTATTCAAATACCTCTGGGACACCTTCGCCTGTCCTTGCTGAGCATTCAATGTAATGCCTTGCGCCAATTTTCTGTGCAACTGCCTGACCCTGCGAGAATAATGAGCTTCATGTTACGGAGATCGATCAGATAGAAACCAACCTCTTCTCTCGTGACGCAGTCTCTAACCTTTCCTCTAAGATCCTTCTTACAACCAATGAGTAGAATTGGCACCCGAGGACAGTGGTAGAGGACTTCCGTAATCCACTACAATATTTCTGTGTTTGTACCACCCTGACAATAGTCGGAAAGCAAAACGCTTACCTTCTCTTCCACATTATCCAAGGAGTCAGGCGAGTTAATAGAGAAGGCGATCAGGATTGTATCGGAATCTGGGTAGCTCAGGGGGCGAAGCCGGTCATAATCTTCCTGACCCGCTGTATCCCACAGCGTGAGTTCTATATGCCGACCGTCAACCTGAATGTCTGTGACGGTGTTCTCGAAGACTGTCGGTACATGGACCTAAATGGTATGGGCATTAAGTATCTGACTTCTTCGTCGTGGCAGAGTGTGGTTTAGCCCTACTGTAGGAAATTCCCCTCGACAGTAGACTATGAACAACGACGTCTGAATACCACATGGCGTTAGCGCTACTCGAGCCTCGTTTAAGGACTGTAACCTGAAGACTGACCTTGCCGCAAGCCCCATCCCCGACAATGACTAATTTGCGTCGCAATTCAACCATGACCTGAACAAAAAGGAGAACAGGTTGTGGAGATGGTGGGATGGTGGTCAGGAAGGAAGCAAAGGAGCGCCGATAATCGAATACATGACTATGGGGGCCATTTTAGTATTAGTAAACTCCGTCAGGGTGCAATGCAATGTGGTGGTGGTCATTCAAAGTTAGAGATCCCCATTCTCCTAGCTATGATATACCGCAACATACATTTGACGGGTTGGCAGCGGCCACGCGCTGACACGCTTCAGGCACGACTCCCAAAGTGTCATCGTGAGGCATAGAGTCCACAGGCGGCAAAGCGATAATCGCTGTGGCAAGTACAACAAGAAATCTGTCATTCAAGTCTAGTATTAGCTCCTCAGCTGTACAAGCAGAGCGTTTGAGCATTTGATACTTACATGCGCATAAACTTGCTACTCGACAAGTTCATCTTGCCATATAGCATATATAAGCTCTTTCAGAAACTACCAGGAAGCCAAAACAAGTATATCGAATTGTCGACACCTTGACGTCGATGCTAGCCTGAAGGCTAAACCAGCTAGGTATACTCGGAGAACTGGACCGATCTGTCGCTTTAACAGTACCTTCCCTCCGATGCAGCGTGGATCCTGCAAGGATATAATATGGTGGTGTGTGTTAACCCCTTTGAGCTTTGCGATATTATCGATCCCTGAGTCCTTACTGATGAGATCAGCATGTTATTTGTAACTTACTTTCAACCTTTTGGGAGCTTCAAAACTTGAAGGCAGATTTTGACTTGACGCTATACGCCTAATTTCCCTCAAACAAGTTACAGCAAGACGATCGTGGCACAGAAAAGGTGTGCTTTCTAACTGATCGAATTGGCAAGCATTGAATATTGAACTCTGAGTCTTTGACTTTGCCACTGGACAGGATGACCGGTACTAGCCTAACGATCCCTTCGGACATTGTCGACCTTATTATGAAAGAACTTTTTGATGATAGCAGCTCACTGAAGCGCTGCTCGCTTGCGTCTCGCTCACTACTCTCTTCAGCTCGCCGGCAGCTTTTTAATAGCCCCCAAATAATCTCTGCACGAGGATGCATCAACCTGGCTTCCATTTTCTCAAATTCCCCAGAACTTGCCTCCAACGTCCGATCCTTCAGTATTATCTTGGGAGCAAACCTCAGCAGTCCAACTACCCTTGACAATGAAACGGCCCTCACTACCATCCTGACAGCAATCTCTCCGAGCGTCTGCACATTCAGTCTCGAACACCATACTAGCTTTCGTCACTTTTCGTTCCTTCACATGCCAAAGACTCTGCAGCTCGCCTTTACTTCCTTTTTTAAGTCACCCAATCTCACGGAGATTTCGACTCTTGGTCTCCATGACCTACCACTCTCCTCTCTTTCACGATGTATTCAGCTGCAGAATCTCAAAATACTTGAGCATCGGTTCTCCGGACACAAGGGTTCAGGTTATTATGGACCTAATCCCACCACAAAATATTCCTGGAATTTGACACACCTTGTTATTGACTGTCAACTATGCGCTCATTTTATATCGAAATTTTACAACCTTTCAGCGCTTCGGACTTTGGTCACCGGGACTCTCAATTTCACATTTGTTGAGAACCTTCTGGTCGTCTCACAGTTATCGCTTGAGCGGCTGGATTGTCATATACTCATTGAGGGTGAGCTATCTGGATATGGCTATGAGTGATTGACCTAATTCTAGTTTGAATCCGAACTACCAACAACACTTGGACGTTTGGATCTTCCAAGGCTTAACGAGTGCAAAATACACGCCTCTTTCAATAGGCAATCGAATCTCACCATATTTTGTGCCCTTTTCTTCTATCTAATTGGTGCTGCAAGTCCTACTCGACCCCCTTCTTCTCTCGAACGCCTGGATGTGACACTGCATTTTGGACTCTGCTTCAATTGGCAGAGATCGCATCGGATGATTTTTGGAGTACCCTGGATTCAATCTTAACGCAGCCGACCTATTCAAGCCTTATCAGCGTCAAGATGACTATCTCGCTACCAGAACCGTTTATGTCCGAGGCTATCACCTCTGCGACAAATATATTTGAACGGATGCCTTTGCTCAGTGCATCCAAGATATTCGAGTGGTGGATCAACGACAACCGGATAAATGAGGGGCACTGCTAGTATCTCAAACTATATTGATAAGATACTTTTTTTTTTAGTTTTTAACTCTATTACAAGCAGTGTTCGCAAGGTTATACCAACTACAAGTTATACCCTTGACAGCCCTTTTATAATTTCCTCTCTCTACATGATCTACGCAAAGCATCCAATGAAGCGATCGCATTTATGTGAAAGGCGGAATCACCGCCTCATACACCAACGTCTCTGGAATTCCGAAATATCGTCGTATCCTTCAATAGGAATCTGCAGGCGAATGTGTCGGAGGTACGGATAATGACGAAAGGGTTTTGTCTAGTGATATAAAAGCAGGGCCAGTGCGCAACATGATAACTGCAGTCTCTTCGATTGTATCATGAAGAGTGCAACTGACAGACATTTTTGAGTGATATGAAGCTGAAGGTTTTCAGTAGAGGAATCGCAATGCGTGGAGAAAGGAAAACTAGGTGGAATGTATACTGCAGACCGCCGTGGTCAATTTTGTTCGGTAAAAGATAGGTACAAAATCGTATTGCAGCATTCCAGTAGAGAGATATCAGATTATCAGGTGCATTTAGGACAATTTTGATCTGAATTTTCTGTGTCGCAACTGCGGTGGCGCCTGCCAGCGGCCCGGAAGGCAAAGTTTACGGAGATGGGAAAGATCGACAAAGGAAGTCGGTGACTTTCCCACAGCTTGTAATAGATAATATTTTACTGGGTGTGGGGATACCAAGCTATGCCGGTAGATCAAGGTTATGAATGGACTTCAATCAGATTGCGGACTATTATTAATCTAAGTACAGTTGACTTGCACATCCGGTATGGTGTAACGGCTAACATTGCCGCCTTTCACGCGGCAGCTCGGGGTTCGATTCCCCGTACCGGAATTTTTCCTCCATCCTGCTATAGGCATTATTCTTTTGAGTGCATGAAGACAAACGTCGCTTTTGCATAAATCAAGTCAACACTCGCACAAGGATGAACTTTTATAAGCTGGCTTGGGTTCGACGCTATTTATTTAATTTTAGGTAATCGATCGCTGCGGTTTCAACGTCGTACTTATACATGCTTCAGGAAGCATGCCTGAGATGCACGGATTAGATGTATTTAAGAGATTGAGAGTATGGGCGCTCACAAAATATGCCAAAAAAGCGGTCACGGATCCACTGCTGTAACCAAGATTGTTTCTTTTTGCTGTTTCCATTCCTTTTGGCCATATCCAGAATGTGCCACACTCGTTTCATGCGCAACCCCTCATAGGCCACAACAGTACGTTTGAGGGCGTCTGGAACTTCGTGTCCTTCGGTCGAATGAAAATGTTTGAGCAAAACACCTATCGCTACAGCATCCTCGATGGCACATGAGGCGCCCTGCCCCGAATCGGGAGGCATAACGTGGGCTGCGTCGCCGAGAAGAACAACTCGTCCTGAGCCAGAGGGGCAACTCCAGTGAGGCATTCGAGGAGCTTCGTATCGCGGTAGCACGAGGAGGTTACCAGAGTTGGCATTTTCTGGAGCACATCCGAGGTCGATTATCTCTTTATAAACGGGTTGGCCGGGCGAATCATGGGGAGATTTCCACGACTCATGCTGGGCGAGAAGATGTTCGCGTACTTCGGACGGGGGCTCGTCGCGAGCGGATGGGGTTGGTGCTTCGTATATTGCCCACCATTGGATTGTGTGGTCCTTAGGGTTGTCTCCAGGTTTATACGGCGAGGCTAGTGAATAACCAAAAAATCCTTGTTCTCCAAAGGTCATTACAACGCCCTCGGTTTCGAAGCTATTTCGCAGTCGTGCAGATACGCTTTCAAGTGGAATAAATCCGCCCACACTCGAGTATCCACTAAAGTGGACATTAGGTTTAGCTACATACCACATCTAAAAACACCAACTCACTCATAGAATGGAAGGTATTGCTTGTCAAAGATAAAGTCCCGCACTACACTCCATACACCATCGGCACCAATGACAAGGTCGGCGGAGTCCGACGACCCATCAGCAAACAACACTGTTACCCCCTCCTCAGTCTCTCGTACCGACTTGAGTACCGTATTCCACGTGATAGCACCCTCGGGAATTTCTTGCAGCAGCCCTTCGTGGACCACTGCCCTCCGGACCATCAATTGACCGAAGCCATAACGCTCCTTGCGCCCATTCCAAAATTCGCCAAGCAGGCGACCGGTCGAGTTGCGGAAAGTGAAGATGGGGCCTGGGAAACCGCGCGCCTGGATGTACTCCACGGCTCTGGAGGATAGAGAAGCAATGGCACGCAGCCCATTGGGAGCGAGACCGAGCCCGCCGCCCACGTTTATTTTGGTAGATGAAGGCGGTCCATGGGATTCATAGATCCTAATCGTGGTGTCACTGAGGTGCTTCCTGAGAGAATGGTAGGCCGATAGCCCACCGATACCAGCTCCAATTATGATAACCTTCATGAGGGTGCTGAGAAGACGGGTAGTGAGTTTAGGTACGAGATCAATCGAAATTCATCACGCCGGTGCTGCGGACTCGAAAGAGGTCGAGTTCTTGCGGCTGAAAGCACAGAAGCGTCAATATTTCAATCCATGTGTAGTCGTAGTCCTGCTTACAGCAGCGCGACAAACCTCGACTTGGAGGCTCCTACAACATCCAATGTTTGTCAAAATTTGTACTAAAGCTGCTTTGATCATAACGGCGACCACGATTTCATGAAGCCGTAGAGATCTTTGAATGGACATGACTACGATACAGAACCTCTGAGACATGACCTAGTACGTTACCTGCGCTGAAAACAAACTACTTGTATGTCCTGACTCCAAACAGTTATGATGGGGACCGCTGTTGAAAGCAAAAGCGTTGTAATGGAATCGCATTGAGAACATGGAGCGGTACGGTTCAGAGATCAGTCAGCTTCGTTCCATCAAAACAATGAAGCTCCAATTCAAGGATGCAAACCTCCAAAATTGCGGGATGTGAGCGAAGCTCCCCACTTAGACTCTTCTGCAACTCATACCAGAAGGACGTTTGCCAGGAACATAAGAAAATGCACAACTGCGAGAAGAAACTTGATACGAGAATAGTGATCTCCAAATAATAAAGATAGTGTAAAGTGAAATACAATACAAGCAGCAAGCTCTAGAAGGACCGAAGCGAAATTTGCGGTTTGGCCGCGCTCTGTGAGGCTGCCGAGGTTGTACCACCGACAGCTCGTCGGATGGATTGCTCCAGCAACTCCCGAGTATTTATATCAAACTTGGCTGCAGCTTCTTTGAAAGCCGCTGGTGCAGAAGTCGCATACTGCAAAAGTTGAGACACCGTGTGCGATACCACAGGAGTCATGGAGGCTTGAGAGGTAGATAGTAGCAGCGATATTGTGGGTAGCAGGACACCTAATAGCCGAACACCTGCGTTGAAGAAGTTAAAGAAAGATGTTTGGGAAATGACCTAACACCTACGATGGGGTTCTGGTGTGGATGAGAAGAACGTCGAGAAAGCCTTCCACACCTCGCCAACGGCAGCTACTTGGAGCTCTGTAACAGAGCCATCGTGGACTGACGGGGCCACCTTCGCCACATATTCTATCAAGCCCGGGATTAAGAGTCGCACACATTGATGAAGCATAGCATTTCCTGCAGTCGATGCCACGATGAGCGTTTTGGCGCAATGTACGGCTGTGAGCGAGAGCTGGAGGTGATAATCAGTTGCTGTTCTTCTTCAAAGGATGGGTACTCTACTTCGCCCGAGTCCAGGAGTTTTTGCGAAATCAAGAAGCAACAATGTTCAACGGCCGCCTGAGATACTTTGACCGAAGGTGGAATGACGGTGAGGATAAGCACAGCAGCCAACATGTTGTTCTTGATCTTCTTGGCGGAGATGAGTCCGTTGCGACCACTTGTAAACCTGGATCAGTGACACAGTAAGGCAGATAATGCCTCCAGAGAAAAACGAACCTCATCGCATCAACATTCAAAAGGCAGGAAGAAAGCAGTCCATGAACTAACTGCCCATAAGAATCTTGGTTATCTTCGGTAACAGAAGCTGGTGGAAGGTCAAGCAGCATCAACTTCAGGGCCGGGAGTGTTGGGCCAACAAGGTCAATCTCAGAAGACTCGTCCTTCAGAAGATCTGAAAACAGGTTTAGGATTCATTTCAGGGTAGCTGAGACTTGGGACGCACCACTGTATAGAAGGACAGCGACAGCCCTGACATCCTCTCGTTGTAATGAATTTATTGAAAACCCCACTGCATATAAAGCATTGAACGCGGAAGTTATCGTTTGAATTCGATCGGACGTGTGACCCTCTTTAGCGAACCGATGAGTTATAAGAACGGATAGTAATAACTTGTTGGTGCTTACGGATAGTTTGACCACGCGAGGCCGAGGTGGAATGTTGGAGTATGTAAGAACAGATCCTGAGGCAGTGGGCTTTCGGCGAAGTAAGGGAAAGCTCGTCTCCGGAACTAGTGATTTATCAGCAATAGGTACTCGTCTAAATCTGTCAGAATATGCACCTGGCCCGATGGTCTTGCGAGGATGCAAAAGAGGAGAGCATCTCCAGAAGATGCACCTGCACATTTGCAGGCTCAGTCATAGCTATTCGGTAACACAAGCTAACAAATTCGTCGAAGATCGTAGGCTCTTTTATGGCATTCCCAGAGTACTCAGGCCGTACCAAGCACTTAAGGGCTTGTAGAGCCGATACAACGAGTGACTGGCGAGCAGACGAGCTTGAAGTGGAATCAGCCGAGGTGACCAGCGCCTCATACACAAGGCCAAAAATAACATAGAAGAATGCCGTCGGTTCCTCACGTTTGTTGGGGATTATTGGTTTTGACTCCGGGGTGAGTTCTTGCCCATCCATGGCAGCCAGGATGAATGGATCTCCATTCTCCATGGACGTTGCTACAGCTTGCAAGATGACCGACCACGACTTGGAATAATACTAAGACAAAGAGTCTAAAATGTTTGTGAAAAGTCGACAAAGGTACCAACGTACCGGTAGCAAGACTTCTTTCCCCAGGCTAGAATACGACGAATCGAGAGCGACTGTCGAAGTGTCGTTGAGGAATTCTGAGTCGACTCTAATGTTTGCGTAGTCTCGTAGAGCTGCTATCCATAACGAAGCAAGAGTTGCTCGATGTGGCTTCACAACTTTCTCCAGGTACTTTTGCTGTGGGCTTGCTACCTGGAGTTGAGCCCAGGCCGACAATGTCGAAATCCTTAACATCGCCGATGCATTGGGACTGAGTTCGCCCGTTTCCCCGAGCGACAGCATACCCGAATCTACGAACAATTTGATGAACTGGATGATGAGATGACTTTATTTAAGTATACCTTTCGATTGCTCAAGTGCAGTGGTAAGCAATTTCAGTATCCGGCCCATTCTACCGACGTCGGTCACAACACCACAGCCAACGAAGACAGCACATGCATGAACCGCGGAAGCCAGAATTTCGGGAGTAGAGTCGGAAGAAAAAGCCGGTGTAAGAGCAGCTGTTATGGGCGCTTGATGCTGTTCAAGGAGGAGAGCGTCAGGGTATGCTGGATCTGGAACTTTTGCGAAAATCTACGGCTGGATTGGTTATCACTTGAAAAGAGTCAAGATCAAAAAACAACACCTCTATGACATCCCTGAGAACTACAAGACCTTCCAAGCGAATTTCGGTCACGTATGCTGTTGATGCAGTGAATGCCATTTTGATGAGATCTGGTACTCGAGACACAAGAAGGCCTTTCGTAGGGAGACCGAGAGTTCGTGCATACGCAGCATCCAGCTGCTCTCGTCGGCCACTGCGTGCAACAATGGTACAGATGTGATGCAGGCACTGGAGCGCAAACAACTGTGTCCTCCATCGGGAAGTCGGGTGTGATCGCGCACCAGCGGATCCTTCCTGCATCCCAAAATTCAGTGACTCGCCTTCATCATCTCGAAGACCCTGCCGGCTCGCAGCATCTGCGACCTGCTGGGATGCAGTGGTCCTAGACATTATCCTCTGGCACAAATCGATCCACGCAGAAGGATTATGCACCACTGTCTGCTCCAACCAGCTCGAGATAACGTTACGGACTCCCTGAACGGAAGAGTCGTCGTCCAGCATACCGAATAGATCCTCGACAAGCTGATCGCCTCCTAATTTTGACATGGACAACGCATCCTTTTGAACAAGTTGGTAGAGAGCATTGATCGAAGCAAGTTTAAGAGGCCGGCGCGATGACGACAGGTTAGATCTGAATTGGGTTACGAGATCGGGAATATTGACATGTTCGGGGGCAAACATAAGGAAATGTTGAATGCACTTGATAGCTTCGACGCATATGCCTTCGTCGTCTTCGACAGAGAATTCGTGGACTAGATTGAGGATCAGCGTTCGTGTTCGAGGAGATTCTTGCATGTCTGGCCCTAGTACAGATATAACTGCATCGATGATTTGACATACGACTGGATATGCAGGATTGTCGCCGCTCAGATTTGCATTTGGGAGTGTTCCACCCTCGCGCTCATGGGATTCCGTGAGGTATATCTTCAAGAGCATACCGAGTGTGCTCGACACGAACGGAGCGTATGCCAAGCTTGCAGCGTTGATGACCTGAGCGAGCGCACTCAATGCCCAGAAGTGCACTACGGGATGTGGGTCGTTACTGAGTGACATCAAGACATTGATGGTGGTCTTAAGCAAAGGTCCAGCCGCGAGTCCCCCGACATGGCTGTATATCGCACCAAATGCCAAAGCACAACCAGCACGACCATAAGGATCGCGGTTGTTTACGACTTGGTCTACGAGGTCTTTAATCTGGCTGGTCAGGAAATTGGTTCCCGAAAGGCTGGCGAGGCGGCCTATCGATTCACTACTAGCTGATCGGAGAGCGATATCTCCATCGATTAGAGCTTCGTGGAGGAAGGGAGATAGGAGCGAGGTAATTTGCGAACTTCCGAAAGTCTCTCGGGCCTGCCGGAAGTGAGATGTAGTCGCATGTCGTAGGGCGAGTAGTAGTCCAACAGTGGCATTGATATGCACAGCTGCTTTCCTGCCCGAGTTCCGTTCGAGCTTGGGTGATCTGACCGATTCCAGCAGTTGGGTGATGATACGAGTGGTGGACACAAGGTCTTGAAGCGGGAGTAGCTGGGCGAATAGCTCAATGGCAGTATCCACAACGGAAGTCGCGGGTGCTGGAGGTTCCAAGAGTCGATACTCCGATTCCGATGCCCTGGCTTGACAGAGGGAAAGTGGGTCATGTTCACATGCTCCAAGGATGGGTTTTCGAAGCTGGAGATAGATATTAGAAATGTCCTCGAGGTGGGAGCTAAGGGTAGACTCACTAAGACGTCGATAGACACTTCGACAGGATCACGGTTGAGGTAATCCTGTCCGCCCTGCGAGGCATCATCACCAAGGGCCCTGTTGCCCGAATCACAAAGTACGTTCGAAGTGACACCATATGCATATCCATCCACACTCTGCCAGACCGACGTGAAGGTCCCAGAGGAGGACGCAATGGCAGCTTGGACCGACGATCCCGCATAGCCATCGGGGCTGGCAAACAAGGAGACTGCTGATTGAAGTAGAGTTACTTGCGTCGATTCCGCGAGGCTTGAGAACCCAAGCGCCGTGAAGCATTGATACACACGACGGCGAAGCAGTGCCTCGCTCGACCGGAGGTTGAGGCCTTTCATACCATCAGGGAACTGTTGTTGAGCCTCCACTGGATCTTCGACTTGTTGGCTGATGAAGTTATTGGCGAAGGAGAGTACGTTGCTGAGGAGAGACGCGATTCTTCGACCGACGTCTAGAGTGACGAGGGTGGATGAGTTGTGTTGCAAGAAACAAAGTATGGCACCAAGGGCGCTCTCCCGGACATGAAGGAGGAACATCCACTCGGCTACCGACCTTCCGGTCGTACTATCCTTGCTGGTCGGTTTGGGTAGAGCATTCCTCCAAAGAACCAAAAGCTGTGGGAGATGGGGCCGAACAAAATTGGGGCCGAGTGCCATCAGCGAGGCAATTGAGGTCCAGGCTACCTCCACTTCGACACTAGCAACCTTAAGGTCGTGTTCACCAGCTCTTTTAAGGAGCGAAATAGCCATATCCAACACCTTGGCACTAACATCATAAGAAACATAGAGGGGTCGCTCGGGGATGACGGATACGAGAGACGCAAGACCGTAAGCATGTCCTAGCGCCCTCAGATTGATGTCGGATGGGGCTGCTGGCGATGTAATAGATGTGATGTCACGTTGAAGCATCTCTGTGACTATGAGAATGGTTTTAGGGAGTCGAAGAGGAGTCGAGTAGCAGAAGCAGCGGAGCGCCCATGCGGCAGTGATGCGAGTAGTATGGCTTGGATGAGCCAGTAGAGTGACCAAGGGTTCGGCAAGAGCGTCCTAATACATAATTAGGAGATATACTCGAAACGAAAGAAATCTCTCTTACCTGGACCGGCGGTGGTGCATTTCCTAGCTGTTGCAAAAGACCAGCTACCTCTCGAAGTACAATAGTGAGCACCGTTGAAATAGGTGCAGTCTGGCCCGGCATCATGGCAGGCCAGCGTTTCAGATACGCATTCGCAAGTTCCTGAATGGCGCTGATCTGACCCTGCTCACTCAACATCCTCACCCCAATCAGGTCTCTCAACAGAATCCCCATCAACGATCGCACATGCAGGGTCTCGTATCGTGTGGAGGTGCTCCTCGGAGTGCTGACGATCTCAGTCATCAGGTGTGACACGATGAGCGCGAAATTTGATTCGACGAATGTAGGCCCAAGGCGCGTAAGCAACGCCGCATAGAAATCGAAAATGCCAGTTCGGACCTTGCGGGAAACGGTGGGCTTGTTGAAGTGGCTCGAGAGGTGTGTAAGCATTTCGACGGGGGTGAAGGTCGGCTTCCTGATTTCTGCGGCGGCGCTGACAGCGGAAGACAAACCAGCATCCGTGTCGTCTTCGTCCTTCTTCGCCTTCTGGAGAGGCTCTGGCACGGCCACGACACGCTCGATCTGGGTCGACGCGAGCATATGACCTACCAATTGAGCGAGCGAATGACGCGTGGCCTGATCAGCGTTCTCTAGGCTTTTGACGCAGAGATTCACGATAGTGTCGACGTCGCTTCCAGATGGCTGGCTGACATCTGTACCGGAATAGATTGCAGTCAAGACCTGCGCACGTTAGAAAGCCTTAGGAGATGTGGTAAATTACTCACACTGGCAGCTTCCCGCTGAACTGGCAGAGACTTGTCTGTGAGGCAGTTTCTCATCTGCTTCAGGATATCCTTCAGCGCCGAATCCGTCACCGCCCGTTTTGCAGTCGTCAGAGACTTTCTGAGAGCTTCCAGTGCAGTGAATCGTAGGAGAGAAGACTGCTAGATTGTCAGTAGTGGTATATAGCTCGAGCAGAGGATCTACCTGAGAGTTCTTGATTGTCTTGAGTACGACCAGGTATATTTCGGCCATAAATGACATAAACTGCTTCTGTGTGAGCTCCGAAGCTTCCTAAAAAGCCATGTAGCCCTCACCTGAGCACCAAATGCACCCATTATATTACCAATGCATGAGAAAGCCGCGCTACGATAGATAGTTGAGCCTTGATTACAGGAATCGAAATGAAACCCACATCTTGTTCGCCTCTCTATCAATAGTCTTGAAATCACCAACTATCTTCATAAACGACTGCAAGGTATCGAACACAGTCCGAGTTTCTCCAC
This sequence comes from Tephrocybe sp. NHM501043, assembly GCA_018855915.1. NCBI lineage: Eukaryota > Fungi > Basidiomycota > Agaricomycetes > Agaricales > Lyophyllaceae > Tephrocybe > Tephrocybe sp. NHM501043. The sequence goes on from JABCKO010000013.1 coordinate 62,227, forward strand.
GAGTGTACAGTACGACCAAGCATCGGCCGGCAAGGTTCCTCAGTGCACGGCCAGGTGTTGGATACGGCTCTGGCGCTGCGATAATCTTGACCAAAATGCCCTCTAGCTTGGCCTGTACCCCTTTCAGGTGTTGCTATATGAAAGATATTCGAATTCTTATCCCGGCCTGATTTGTAGGACAACTTAACTGGCGTAATCTCAGCCAACTTTCTTTCCGTCGAGGACAACCATTGGAACACATAGACCTCTCCGTTGTCTCCTGAGATTTCCGACTACGACGTGGTCGGTCAGCTCTTCTTATGGGATCGTGGTCGGGCAATAGACATACCTCCTCGATGTCCTCGATCAGGACTGGCTCGCTCGACATTTTGAACAGTGAGCACGGGCTTCAACCCACCGACTTGCTCGTACACTTTAGCGTCTATAGGTGCAGTACAGGTCTTGCTCGTCGCCGTTGTAAGACGTGGGATGAGTGATCACATGATTCGATCCAGGATCACATTATAGGGTCACATCCCAAGGCAAGGCGTCAACTACGAAAGCCCAATAGTGAAGCCATCAGGCAAGCTTGAGTTTGAGAAAGCCTATAATTTGCTTGATGACACTTGATGAATGAATTCGCTTTGTATTTAAAGATCCATAATTACTCCCTAGAACAACAGTAGATCCAGCGCTGGCGTCCCAATCTATAATTTCACGAGATACATTACTTAGATTAAATTAGGCATCTTTGCTACATATACATGGAATACCGTGTACAGTAGTTTTATTATAGATCATCATCTCGGACCAACTTTAGCATAAATACTGGGGCTGCTGCATACGAACCTTTGAGGCCAACTGTAACGAACCACGAAATGTGGCGCGGATGATACGGCACACCAGCTTTATAATGGATCAAGTGCAGTAAGATTGTCTACATAGACAATCAAAATGAGACAAACCTGGATTGACATCGGAGTCCTCCACTGGATACCTCGATACAACAACTTCAGTATTGATCATGACTAGTGGCGGAAGGAGACCAGAGGTTTTATTGGGACGTATTGTCCGACTTATCCCAAGACTAAGGTTGTTCCCTATGAAATGTCGGTCAGAATTGTAGTCAGGATACGACGTGAACGTACAATGACTTGACCGATCTACCAAACAATCATGAGTGATGAGTATACACGCGATTTCAGACACATGAAGGAACATACTATTTGAACAGGGTGCGTGGCTATGCCATTGTCTAACTGAATCCCTAGCATTAGGACGAGTGATGCTGAGTACAGAAGTCCACTCTGCGTACATAGTAACGCGTATACCAGGCGTTTGAGCGGGTCGCTGCTCCAGATCCCTGACGCGCGATGATTCTTTGATTACACTCTTTATTTTAAAGATGATAAGTGAAGAAGAGATGAGGTTGGACAGAACGTTTAGAACCAGCCATGGTGGTTACTAACGATGTAATCGTTCTTTCTTGCGGAATTGGATGGTGACTAGAACTGCGACAGACAAGCCACAACCTTTTGGTTCTTCATTCAGCCAGATAGGCGCGATGAAACGACAGTTACTCACTTACTGATGTTGTTGGCAAGACGCTGGGCAATACAATCGATGCCCACTGCTTTCGCCATACAACGAAACATCGAAAAATCTAGCGGACATTATATCGCTCAATCGTCGCCCACCGGAATCCATCCGCTGACTCATTAGTATTGAGTCTCCAATAACTATCTGGACGACAAAGAAACAAAATAACATCAGTGTCCACCAACGGGCACAAAGTCCGATCACAACTGGATGAGCCTGCAGGCCAACGACAAAGACGGCGACATTCAAGCATAGTTCCACTGCTATCGCCGCTGTCGCGATTGCAGAATAGGCAAATAGAGGCTGCAGTCATGGGGTAGTTGATTTCGTCCCCAGCCTTGATGGTTGCCGTGGATGAAGAGTAGCGCGATGATACACGCGATGAAAGTGATGAAATTAATCCCTGTTGTTTGTCAAATATACGTGACCACAAAATAGAGACTAAATGACACGCCATACGCCATATGACCAAAGAAAAGGCCCAAGATAACAGCCAAAGGCGCCATTCGAAGGCGCCTGAATTCCTTCGCCACCAACGTGTTGGTAGTATGCAGCTAAGAGCAACGGGCGCACACAAAACGAGTTATCTCATGTCGGCCTTCATTGGGGCGCTCTGCTCGAATTTGATATTAAAGGAACTTGTGTTGCGTCATCGATCAGACCAAATCAGATTCAGATAAGATCAAAGCGAACAATGTGCTTGCTCAGAATAATTTAGGGGAAAAGAAACTTTCTTCTTTCACTCTCCTTGTTTATGCATTATCACTAAAAATATAACTCTCGATGTTGTTGTTATTGTTGCGAAGGATTTCCTTGAGTGCATGGGAAGATCCTGCAATACCATAGCTCACAAAGGACATTCCGATTACATACCAGGTGAGACAGCGGGATCTCACATAAGCCATTGGTGCGCGTCGAGCTACACTTCTCTCCAGCGCTGAGCCCTGCCTCCCCTAATGGCGTACCAGCACGGGCTAGCGCATATCATCACCAGTTTCATGCAGGCTATAGCCTATGGTGCGTTCGCAAGTTTGTCCAATCTACCGGCCTTTTGAACTAGCAGGCTTCCAGGCATGAACATTATTTCGTTTTTTTCCTGCATGTCTGCGTTGGTCATGCACGCTGGAAAGTTTCGGCCTATGAAAGATATCCACTGGATGATGGTTGCTGCAGCTGTGGCCATGTTCTGTATATCCACAGCTGATTGTTTCATTGAAGTGGACTTCATTGTGGCACTATTCTACCGTAAAGATCCAAGAGCTGCCTTGGAATTCGTCGGGAACTTCCAGTGGTGGAGCATCGCGTCTTTCGCTCTATATGTTACACAAACGTGGCTTGGAGATTCCGTTCTGGTGCGTCTCATCCCGGTTTCTGTTCATGTTCAACACTAATCCATCACTGACAGATTTATCGCTGTTACGTCGTATGGGATAGGCGCTTGCGAATGATGATTATGTCCCTTATGACTTCGTTTTTCGGGCTTGGTGCGGCAGGCAGGGTTCACATTCCTATGTTTACTTATATTGCTCATTGTAGCGATTGGCATCGCCGCAAGCATAATTGGAGCGGTTTCTTCCTCGAGCTATCAAGGAAGGACCGTCTTGGTACCTCTTGTAGTCACGTACTATGCCATGGCAATAACCACCAACGTCGTCGCATCATCGCTTATCGTCCTTCGCATATGGGGTGTAAAGAAGGGAAGCTCGCGCTACCGCACCATTTCCACTTTCCGGAACCAGGATCCTCTCTCTCGAGCTATAATGGTTACTGTTGAATCCGGCCTTGTATACACGGTATCCCTCATCGCGCTAGTTGTGATCTACCTTGTGATACACGCCAGTCAATTTGCCGTCCAGCACGTGGTAAGTTCTGGTTTCTGGTCATGTTTGTGTGATATCAATGAACGTGACCTACAGGTCGTTCAAATTATCGTAAGCTCTTTATGCACCTTTTATGCACCTTATCAAAAGAATTCTCATCTCCCATGATAGGGCATAACATTCAACCTTATCATCGTCCAGAGCCAGAGAAGGAACGATGACCGTGATTCTATATCATTCAGGAGGTTTACACCGCCTCAGATGATGATAAGCAAAGATGTTGAGGTAACTCGTGATCCACCGCTCCGTGCTAGGGCCGACTCAGCCTTCGCCGAGCGGACTGCTATGTCGAATGAAAGTACTAGTACGACTGAGCCAGAAATGGAAGGCAAACCCAAAGACGTACGTTTTTCTTGGTAACATATTTGCCGGGGCTGCAGATATTGGTGGATGGCATCTGTGTATAATAACTGTATTTTATTCGGGAATTTTCAAACAAACACGCAAGGACTCAAAACACATAGGTTTATCAAGGTGTAGTACTAATCTATCAAAATAGTAACACAAATTGTCATGAGTGTAACATCAATTCTAATCTGATCTCGCTATCTCATCCTTATGTAGAAGTTTCACTGTTAGTGACATCATCTTTTCTCCCAATGAATGACCCTGGTCTGGGCAAGCCGATTCAGGAGGGCTTCCAAAATGCTACTCGGTCTTTAAGGGACCAGAAGTGTCGCAGCCATGGCACAAGTCAACAATCTCTAGGACCGAGAGCAGAATTTTTGCATGAACTGGAGGTCGACGACGAAGAAGAGGAACTGGGTTTCACCCAACCCAAGCAAGTCGTCCCTGTTGATTTCACGAGACTGAAAGCTTATACAGGTTTCTCGAATAGGCGGTGGTGGTTCACCTCTACAGCGTTTCCCCTGATTGCCGGGACATTTGGGCCGTTGGCGAATTTGTTCTCGGTCTGCGCACTAGTACAAACATGGCGTATCGCCATACCAGACGGAGGGACGGAAATCAATGGTACTCACGTCAATGACCCGCCATGGTTAGCATAACTTATTGTTTCGGGGCGATGCTGATCCGCGCAACAGGCTCCTCGTCCTGAATGCAGTCTCACTAGCCTTGGCACTCGTGGCAAATATGTTTTTGCTCATGAATTTCGCCCATAGAGTACGTTATACTGTTGCCCAACCTCTGACCATAATTCTCTGGTACGTCATCTCCAGATTATAGTGTCCCGCTGAAGTATCTGCCTCTAGGTATTTAGCTGCCATACTCCTCATCGTCCCCCTCGGAATGACACATACTCTTGTCATCCAACCAACCTCCACCCATGCCTTCGCTCAGTCATACTATTATGCCATCATCTCAGCGACCCTCTATATCGTGATCTCCTCAATTCTCGTCCTAAACGCAGTTGGCGCGTACTTCTTTGAAGTATACCCACTCTCTTTCAACTCCCTCACTATCCCCCAACGGACACTCATGCTCCAAACGGTGTCATACATATTATATCTCGCCCTAGGTGCCGGAGTATTCTCCGCAATCGAGGAATGGACTTTCTGTGATGGGCTTTATTGGGCAGACTACACGCTACTGACCATAGGCATAGGCTCTGACTTCCCACTTCGGAAGTCGGTGTCTCAGGCGCTCCTCATCCCATACGCGGCATTTGGTATAATGATGATCGGTCTCCTGGTTGGGAGCGTGCGGGGACTTGTACTAGAGAGAGGGAAGATCAAGATTGCGCGCAGGAGCTTGGCGAAACAGCGGGAACGGCTATTGCGCCATGCCAGATGGGAGGCTGATGGTGGGATAGGGTGGAAGAAGCAGGAATTCGAGTGCATGCGGGAAATGCAACGAAGGGCACAATTGGTTCAACAGTTCTCCGCGCTCGGAACATCATTCTTCGCATTCATTATCGTCTGGTTGGCAGGTGCCCTCGTCTTCTGGTTCTCAGAGAAGGTATACCATCACCATCCTACTTGCGGTGGGGGTGCAAAGTGAGCTAACACGTCCAACAGAGACCACAGAAATGGACGTATTTCGAAGCGCTATACTTCAGCTACACCTCCCTCCTCACCATAGGATACGGTGACTTTTTCCCGCAGTCCAATTCGGGGAAACCGTTCTTCGTCGTGTGGTCTTTGATCGCTATACCCACCGTGACCGTTCTTATCTCCAATCTCGGAGATACAATAGTCGGATACCTGAAGAATGGCCTATTGTGGGTAGGCGAGAGGACGCTCCTACGCGATCGAAAACACAGACATGATAATGCAACTAGCCCTGACGGGAAAGAGAAGGCCACAAATGAGGATCAAAATCAACCTGCGAATGAGAGCAACTCCGTCGTTGGTCTAGGAGGCGACATGGCAACGTTTGGAGAGGCTACTGAGGAACAAGATCAACGAGGTCATGCCAGTAGCCTGACTTCCAGAATCGCACGTGAAGTCAGCCGGTTGGCGAGAGATGTCGGTGCGATGCCTGGTGTACAGTATGAATGGAGTGATTGGGTTGAGTGGCTTGATATGCTTGATATGCAGTGCATTCTGAGGCCCGGGGATGAAAGAAGTCAACCCGAGAACGTGGCGCAGGAGTGGACATGGTTAGCGGATGACGGGCCGTTGTTTAGTTGCGTGAGTGAGACGGAATGGATCTTGGGAAAGCTGTGCTCGAGGCTTGAACTAGTGTTGGAACAGGAGCTGAAGGATGCGCGTAGAAGTAGTGATATCGAATGACATTTCTTCAGGGTTTCGAAGGCTTGTGGGAAGGCAAAACATTGTCTTCGCGAGATAGCCGTGAGGTGTTTTCCCTTGCCCGGCCGGCCTACCTCTTCTGCACCCGGTTGTTATGAGGTACAATGGTAAAGGAGTACCCACAAAAAATTGCCATCATAACCATCCTCATGGTTATATAGCGATGTGAGAATTGGTTGAGGGACCAGCGTGTGATACGAACGCGGGTTCACGGCTCTGATTCTCGGTTTCAAGGGAGAAGATATTGGCCGTGGTACATTGATTCAAGGATGCACAGAAGCCGGTCTGGCGGGAAATTATCGATGTTCGCTGTGCAAGTTGGCGTGACAACACGATGGCCGGCGGCACGGGCGAGAAGCTGGCCCAGGCATTGGTCGAAGGATGAGCCATGACTTCTTACCAATAGGCTAGTCTGTAACCTACATGGTTCAATCTAGCCTAAGCGTCGAAATCATCGCTTGATTTTCAACGTTCCTCCATGCTGCGGTCAAAGCTTGGATGAAACGGCATGATTAAACCGCGAATTTTTGAACACTTTTGAACTGCAGGTGCATCGGGAATGAATACCCGAATTCCAGACCCTGCGCGGCTTGAGGCTGCTAAGCAGGGGTCACAAGAGATGTCCAACCAGCCACGACTGGCAAAATTCCTAACTTCGCGGGCGTCTATAAGACAATTCGGGGGTAGGTTCCTAAGTAGGGCATGTGTGAACCACGAGGCACTAGAATTCCAACGTGGAGCTTGTGGCCCTCCTATAGCCACCGACGATCCGCACACAAAAAGATATCTTCCACACTCAGAACAAAGATATGTGCTGCCTGGAGGTTGAATACGGTGATAAACGATGGACGCTGCGGCCGTTAACACCCGCAGTGTGTATAAACTATGATCAACAGCTACGTCAGTTGTGGGTGAATCAATTATGTACGCCCTTCACGCAGGCTCAAGTGGAGGACGTACAGAGCAATGGACCCCGAACACCGAGCTGTGTTGATTGAGCTGTGACCCGTAAACCCCGATCGCAAAAAGTTGCTGTTGTGGCGTCTCTGACTGCCAGGGAATGAGGAAGAGCCGAAATTGAACCAAGTGGCCTGTCTAGCCTTTAAGAGCTGCTGCGAGACCGTCGAGCGTGATGACACTGGTATTTGTGGTTTACACCACGTCCTGTTGAACAGCCAGCCCCTTGGCTTTAGTCAAAAGCAAGGTTAAAATAGGTAATCATACACACAGTTCTGTAAGGTTCCTGCTAAAAATGATGAGGCGCCGGACTGACTCGATCATCGACAAGACAGGTTGTTGTTTGTTCGCATGGTCATTCACGATGAACCATTGTTGTTACCTAAATAGTTTCAGGTCGGACGCCGCCTAAAATCCGCCCGCCAACCCTGCTTCACGCGAGCCAGAGATCAGAGGGATACAGGTGGTAAAAAGATCAACTTCATTGTGTAGGGAAAAGTTAAAAGGTGGTGTATAGAAACCCAATTTAGGATTAGGCTGGCTGTCACGATCGAAACGGGGCACAGGGTGTTCGGGGTCCCTGAGAGATGGAGAGGCGTGGAAACGAATTTCTTGCTCTCCTCCTGCTCATCGTCTTCCTCGACGACCACGCCGCCCACCCGTCGCTGCTCTCGACGCCCAGCACAGGCTCGTTGCCGTCGTCTCGACGAGTATTATACTGTAACCCTGGATAATGCCAGCTAAACCTGCTGCTCAACTGCTCAAGTCATAGCCAACCAGCCCTCTAGATCACTTCAGCTCCGCCGTCTTCCTCCTACTCTTCTTCTTCTTCATACTCTTTCATCCCTCATGCCTTCACGTTCACTCGACAGTCCATGGCCGGAAAGGACGTCTCCAGTGGAACCTGTTTCGATACCACCAAAACGATCCTTGAAACGGAGACGGATTCGTGACGACTCTCTCGCTAGTACGTCAAAAACAGCGAGGAGACAAGTTGTGGTCGACCAGCCTGAAGTTGGTGAGTGGGATAGCGTGTGTAAACTGAGAAGTGATGCTGAAAGTGGTCCTATAGACCAAGCCTTAACAGACTGTCAGATCAACTCTGGGAACCAGGTGATTTCTTGTTTTCCTACGTCCGAAACCACTGTAGCCCAACACCAATGGGTTTCATTTGTCTGTGAGTACTTATACTGACTCTGATGGCGCGCCATTTTATCCATTGACTCCGCGCCAGGGAATTCACGTCGACCGGAAATCACACAGGCAAACCTCGTTGATATCTTCCTCTTCCATGGCGATTCTCGTCAACAAATATTGCACTACCCGGAGGTCAACAATCCCTCAGACCAAGCAGGCCGAATCAACGCTCAGGTCAACGACTCGTGGTGGGGCGATAGGGCCACAAACTTCAAAGGCAAAAACATCAGCTACCCTTACTATTGGGTGCTTATACCCAGTGGAACCACCCTCGACACAAATGCAATCGCGCAACCTACGTTTACTGCTGTCCGTGAGTGTCTTTTCTTCATTGTTCTTTGTTGGGGCATTTCGTTACTTTTTATCGGCACTTGTTCCCTCATCGACTTTGATGTGGCTTTTGGGGGGACTTGGTGAGACAGCGGAACATTTACTCTGTTTTGCGGGTTGAGGACCACGAGGCCGGCTTTTCGCCGCTGCCAACCACGGGCCTAATGCTGGCTCAGGGGACTTTTTCTTCGAGTCTGTTCTCGCTCTTAATGACTAGGATGAGCTGGTACCGGAGCATCGCAATGTTCGAAGGATAAGCAGCAGCTTCTGTCCTCATCACTTCCATTGCATTCCTCGCTCAAGTTTAAGGATGCTAACGTTTTGTGACGTCACAGAAACAACTTTCGCAGACTTTGTTGTCGCCTCAATCTCCTCGGCTTCAGCATCGGCGTCGTCAGCATCTGCTGCATCTGCTGCATCTGCTGCCTCTGCATCGTCTTCAAGGGCGTCACAATCAGCAGCATCAGCTTCCGCGGCTTTAACTACTGTTCCGTCATCTACATCCACCGCCGGAATCCAGCAAGGATCTTCAAATAAAGAGTTCCCACATTGGGCTATCGCAGTCATTGTAGTGCTTGGCTTCCTCGCAATCGCCGCCACCTGCGTACTCGTCTTCCTGATCATGCGCCGCATGAGACGACGGCAAGAGTTGGACTCGAATCGTAACTCTATGGGCTCCGCATCGCCCATGATGGCGAATGTCGGCCACGGCGGACCTTCGTCTCCGCTCCTTGGAGTGGGTGTGATGGGTGGCTCCATCGCTGGTCATGATAACGCACGCGATGGGGCAAGTGTCCACGACGGGGCATCGACGATGTCGCGCACGGGCAGTGCCGCTAACAACGAGGTCCCTCCCTTCAGCGGCGAGGATGCTGCAATCATGGCGGATGCGTTCCGCAAGATGCTTCGAAAGCCCGACTTCGCGGCACGGCGCGCGGAAGAGGGTGAAAGCCCCGGTGGGCCGGATGCAGAGGGTCGCGAGTCTATTCTGGGCCGCGAGCTAGCTGAGGAGGGGAGGGACATCCGCAGTGTGAGGTCGGAGCGTGGGGTCAAGGTGGAAACTCTGAGTGACGGGGGCGATACAGTTCAGGACGGGCACTAGAAGCCTGGCGCTTGGACTCTGTCTGCACTTGTGTGATTTCCCCCCCCCTTCCCACCCCCTTACGCCTCGCCTACCTTTCCTCTCTTCATCCCTACACCTCCCTTGCTCCCTCCCCATCATCTTCACATCTTGGCCGAACATACTTCGTACATCATCTCTTCTCTTGATCGCACCTTTTTTATATCCCCCTTCTACGCGGACTCTGATCAGAACATCTCTTATATACCTTGGGCTCCCTTTCCTCGTCCCACTCCTGGCGCTTCCTATACTTACCATATTGTTGTTGCCACTTTTTTCGTTCCCCTCCCCCGATTCATTCTTGCTTCATCCCCCCTCCCCGCCATGGCCCCCTGGCAATGTCGCCGGCTCTATGCCAACTCGAGTAACAGTGCGCCATACTCGCCCCACGCTCCTTGATAAATTTCATATTCCGGCGACAAATCCCATTGCCATTATATCCAACAATGCTGGACGCGTCATCACACATAACCTCATTCCCCCCTCCCCCTGACGATGTGCGCCAGTCTCCACCATACCATACATATACAACTAAGATCATCCGACATGCAATTGCCTCTGAGAAAATTTTGTTTGTACCTACCCAGACAGGGATCCTATACTTATTCCTACACGACCCTGCCATACACGTACGGGACTACGATTCATTCTCTCGCTTGTCGTTTCTCCTTGGTCTGCAATGATAATAAAATTTATGTTCCAAATGACCACATTTGTACATATTTATGACATCGGGTGCATGATGGACAATGCGGGGATTTTTTGCCTTGGAACTAGTTGTGACTCGGACCGACTTTTGATGGCGGCCAGCAGGTTGTTGTGACCAAACCCACCTCTTTCCGCGAATCTTTCCAGTACTCATCGTATGGACATCAGGACGCCCATGGTGGAGGACGCCTCTCCCACTCCCCAGCATTGGTTAAGCATGCATCACCATCATTATCCGACTTATTCTCCGGGTAGTTTCAGGATTTCTGTCCGCCTGGACGGCGGCGCCTACAAGGACTTTTCAGCCATACGGATCCTGCTGCTTCAAGATACATCATTTGGCCTGGTGGTAAGTTACAGCCGCAACCCTGAAAACCTTGTCCCCCCACGGCATAATTCTGATAACATGGACAATACCAATTTAGTCAATTCACCATGCAGAACTAGAAAGAAACGGCCTTCCTTCGAGTAAACGTACGACGTTGCAACGTCGACGTTATATGATCATGAGTCATCGCTGTGCAAAAGGCAACCAAACGAAGCCAATTTTCACCGTAACTTTCCGCCTGAGCATTGGGTTAACTCAGCTACACAGAGTTCACGCGCCGTTGGAATTGCTTTTGGGACACCCAACTGTCGACCTGGCGGCTTCAACAATTGTTCACGACGGCATATACGCATGCGATGCTGAAAATCACTCAGCCTGCCTTTTTTACACTTGTCCGTGGCAATTGGTGGTACCTTCACCGAGCATCAGAATCTTGCCACTTGTTCGAGAGAGAGCCCAAACGATCCCAACTTTACCCATAGTGATATTACGGCAAGTATTTCAAGATGCTCTCAAAAACGATCAAATGTGGCCGAGGAGTATGCTCTCGTACGGATTGGTTTGCAAATCCTGGTCCTGCATCTTCGATATGCCATTTCTGGCACAAATATCTTCCACATACGGGAAGGTCAGCATTTTTGCCCTGGCTCGGTCCCTCGCTCTCAGACCGGAGCGAGGACGTTTCCTGAAATCCCTTTCTCTGGCCAACTTCAAAGACCTCTGGAAGAAGGACTCGGAAGATGGCAATTCCGACACAGAAGAACTGTTCTCCCCTGTTGAAGGGTGGCTCGCGAAAGGAATGGAAGCCCTTTTAACCATTCTTAAGCTCCTCACGGCAATTCAACATCTCCAATTGCTAGGCGTCAAGGCCTTCACGAATGAGTTGCTCAGAACACTTGCTCAATTGACCGAGGTGGAAAGGCTGTCGATTTCATCTGCAAATGCTGCCTCCATGTCATTATTTACATTGGACAACATCCTGCATTCGGTTACCAATTGGACAAAACTTAACCAGATTACGGTTTCAGGTTGGGGGGAGACCGACGACGACGCGTGAGCACTATCCTCGGAACCTCGCATCACATACTCTGACCCGTCTGGACTTAGCGACCATGCACAGCTAAAAATTCTACATTGTCCCATTCGAACTTTGGACCTAAGCCATGGCACGCTCAACGGAGCTCAACTTCGTTGGTTTACATTGGCACCAAATGCACATATACAGCACGTTGTTCTAACACATATAAAGGGGCTTTCCAACAGCGACCTCTTCCACTTTCTAAGTGCAGTTTCTGCTACCCTGGTATCATTATTCATGGATCAGACCCCGATCATTCACTACAGCTTAGGGCCCTTGGCTTTCGACGCGGCACTCCCCCAAATGCGAATGTTGGAACGAGCTGAAGTCTGTGGCGACATCGCATCGGTTTCATCGCTTGCACGAGAGAGTGGGCCAGTATGTCCGAGTCGAAAAACACGCCTTTGTATTAGTGGTTATTCACTCGAAAGCAGTACACTCCTGGCATTAGAGAAGTGCTCGTGGAACTCTACGTCTGCGAGTCTCCTACACAGAGGATGGAAGTTTGTGGGAACGGGTTGTAACGGCCGCCAAGAATAAAGGACTTGACTGCCAGATTGTATGAGGGAAGGTTGGGCTATGTCACTTGTTTTGGCTCTATTCTACCTAAGGCCTCGAATAACTTCGTAGTCGGCTCTATCCAACTTGAGCAACAGAGCACAATGTTCGCCTCGACAATGCTAGACCGTATTACACACACAACCAACCTTTATGTCGTCGGATATTCGTCCGTCTCACATACCCTACGACTTTCATTCGGGACTACTGAGAAATTATTCATACCTGAACAGATATATGGCTTAGATAACTAAATCCTGTGCGAGACATTTTTCTGCAGTTTTCCTTGTGTACAATACATATGTCAGTTGAATACCCAAATGACATCGGAGCATTGCTTCATCAATGATGCGGCCGGATCCGACAGACATAATCTGCCTAGTACAGCAAATGCACTGTAATACCTACCTCCATTGACGTTGACGGTGGATTCATCGAATTGACAGTCTGCGAAGGTCGTACCACTCGAAGTTAACACCTCTCATATTCTGTCACTTTCGTTTGGCTTTGATCACCTAGTAACTGCTCATGTCGCACGCTGTATCTAATTGTCAGCATTGGGCTACCATGTATCACCATAACCATCAAGAATTTCCTTGGTGGAATATCAGGTTTTCTATCATCTTGGACGAAGGCGCGTACAAGGCCTTTTCAGGCATACGGGTCCTGATACTTCAAGAATCATCGCTCGACATCGGGGTAAGCGACAAGTCAACAGTGGACATCAAACAATAATCTGACGACATAATACATTCAGCTCAATCAGAGAGATTTCACCAGGAATGGTCTTGTTGCGAAGAAGCGCGAGACGTTGCAACATCAAGGCCACCTCAGGACTCTTGTGCTGACTCACTCTCGCCGAGAAACGAAGCCGCTTTGCACAGTAACTTTGCAATTGTGTGACGTCTCAGGACCTATGAATACTTTTGACAGACACCGAGCGAGGGTGTTACGTTTGGAGATGCTTTCTGAACTCGCCTCCACAGAGGCGAACGCTCATCCCTCGTTGAGAATTGTTCATGACAATATATACCCATGCGATGCTGAAAATCACTCGGTCTGCCTCTCTTTCTCTTGTGGATCCGACGTGCTAGTGAATTCGCTCAGCATCAGGATACTTCCGCTTGCTCGAGAGAGTGCTCGTACGAGCCTTATTCTACCCCCAGTCGTCCTACTACGCATCGCTCAGGAGGCCTTTCAAAGGGATCCAAGATGGCGAAAGAATATGCTCTCGTACGGATTGGTCTGCAAATCTTGGTCTCACATTTTCGATGAATTTCTAGGACGAGTAGGTGACAGCATGGGTGAAGTCAATATCCATGCTCTTGCTCGCTCACTGGTGCTTAGACCAGAGCGAGGATGTCTCATAAGAAAGCTCTTCCTGACCAACTTCAAAGATCTTTGGGCGACATCAAACTTCAACTCGAGTGACGGGCTTTCCCCTCCGGTAGAAAACCATACATCTTGTACAGACGACACGATCATGGGAGCGCTGGGCACCATTTTGCGATTATCCACTTCAATACAACACCTCTCCCTGACCGGGCTTAGAGAGCCACTTAGTGTAGATGTCTTGGAGATGATCGCTCTATTGACTGAAGTTGAGACGCTTGATGTGGGGAGTCGCAGGCTTGAATTCGTTGACAATAGCGAGTTCATGTTGGGAGACATCCAACGTTCAGTTGCCAATTGGACGAAGCTTCATCGGTTTAATGCCTCGTGCTGGACGAATGTTGAAACGTGAGGTCTCGACGTTGATTTTACTTCGCATATTTGATTGAATTCCTTTGGACAGTTTACATCCCATACGAGAAGTTCCTGTAAACCTCACGCTTCCCCAGAAAAGTGCTGAGGACGGCGTACGACCAGACGATATGCAGTGCCCACTCCAGTGCTTGGAACTTAGTTTCGGCACTCTCAACCGAGCACAGCTTTCTTGGTTCTCATTGGCGCCCAAAGCACGTCTGAAACAAGTCACCTTCACATCGGTTCAGGGGCTGTCCAACAACGATCTCTTCCACTTCCTTAGCGAAGTGTCCGCAACTCTGGAGTCGTTATCCATCGCGGAGAGCTCCTTCACTCGGCATGACATCACAGAACTTTTGGCATTTGATGTGGTATTGCCACGAATGAGAATGTTGGCACACGCTGAAGTCTGTGGGGATATTGCAACCGCTTCATCCATCGCACGGCAGCACCCTCCGATCTTCGAACCTGTGGCCGGTACACGCATTACAATACGTAATCATTTGCTTCAAAACGACACCCTCCGAGCATTAGAGAAGTGTTCATGGAACTATGTATACCTTGAAGCTTTTCCAGTGGAGGATAATGGCTTGCTAGAAAGGGCCAAATTAATCGCCAATGAAAGAGGCATCACAATTGGCATTTGGAACTGCAAATAGTTCCACTGTACGCCGTCACCACCTCTTGACGCTATTGTGTAACTGAACCTCAAACAGGGGATGGTCCTTTTCTTCCAGATTACTATGACAACTTGTAAAAGGACCACCTCTTTCTCGAATTTATCTCCTAATAGTATCACATTCGGTTCTCACCATGACTTAAAGTGCGGGCTTCGAGGGAATGAGACCGGCCGGGACTCGAGGAAGGGTAAATTGAGAAGCTCGATCGCTGTGGTAACCTTCAGTGGCGCTGAATTTCAAACCCAACTAGGTTCTTTTCCACCTCGGAGCACCCCAAGATTATGCGGGATACGAGCGTTGAGTTTGGGGTACTTGTTATTCATTCATGCCAAACGTCAATGATGTTCCTTCAGTCAAGTCTAGCCTCCTACCGAGTCTAATATGTCCGAGATTCGATCCTAGAATGACACTAAGTATTCAATGGGAGATTCCTGGGATGGATAACGAACGCCTTATCAAGTGCTAGATAAACTTGTACTTTCATGATCAAACCTGAAGGACTTTTAAATGCGGCGATTAGGAATCGATCACAGGACGTGTCAATTGTTTACGGTCACTTTTTGGCCGTCCGTACATCCGATATCACCGTTGTGTTCATATGTACAGAACACGTGGACTATGGCTGGCATTGTTCTCGCTTCGGAATCTAAGGAGGTGTCGAGAGGTGTTTCTGCATAGCTTGTGCCTGAAGCGAGCAGTTGGTGTGCAATATCAATATCATAATCAAAACGTATTCAGATACTGATGCGACCTTAAAATTGGAACAGAAGAATTGCAAACGTAGGAAGTGGGGCAGATGTGACCTTATCCTACCACGAGGATATTTTGGTCCGCATCCACCACTCGACCTAAAGGAGATGGAGGACGCCCATTATTTAAACTTTGTCTGAGAGAACTAAGCGTATAGCTGCACCTTGAGTGGGAATGACGTGATGATCATGGAGACTTGCGATGGAGAAGGAACATCCTTTTGTTGCTTTGTTTCTAAAATTTACTCTTAGTGCGTTCTAAACCAAGCCAAGCCACTCTTCGACAGTCACAAGGACATAACCATACGAATGGCGCACTAGATGTAGTGCTGCAAGACCAGCGCTTCCGGAATTCTGACCCTCAAATCCATAGCACTTAAAAGGAAAATGTTCCGACGAGAGCATTGGCGGTTATGATTCCAGAAGCTACACCCTGCATGCAGGTAAGAAGGTAAGAAAAGGCTTTCCGCTGTGAGTCATGCGTGGTTTTTGGAGTGACTTGGGGTCGTGAGTTACTGTGCGCCAAAGGCTTGGGCCTGGGAGATTTGAGGTAGAAAGTACAAAGGTGTAAAGAGAACAGAAGCTCACCATGACCCTTGTTCCTAGTCTGGTGTATTAGATCGTCACTTTTCCTGAAGAAGAGAGGACTTTCGAAGCACATAACGGGAGCTAGGGCTTGTGCTGCCTGAACTAGTCGAGCCACCTCGTCAAGCCGAGCAGCGAAGACCTCGGTGATCATACGTAGGATTTACTGATGCAGGAACATCGGTACCCGTATTTATTGGTTGCATCAGACAGGCTGTTAATGAACGTCATGAGCGTGTACTTGGGATGCTGTTGCATCCACAGGCCCAAGGAAAATTTGCAGAGCGGAGGCGGCAGGAGAAAAGGGTGGATCGCGGGAAGGAACCGAAATAGTCATAGTAAAATGGCTGATATTTTGTTGTTCCTGAGGCGCACGTCTTCGTCCCATTGACAGTGTGGCTTGGGATTAAGGCCTCAGTGCAATGGTGAGGTCCGTGGGGAACGACAAAATGTCTAGCCGGGCCGACGGCGATCAACTTTACAAGCCAAAAACACGAGGGTTAAAGCAGGATTTAGGATATCTCTCATTTCCGCGATTCTCAATAGATTCCTATCGATTCAAGAGCGATTAAGAGCAAGAAAGCGGGCTTTTTCGAGATGAAACCCCAGTCGAATTAATCCTAGATCAGGGGAAAGTCATGCATGAGTTCCACAGGGATATAAGGGCTTTGAGCGAGGAACGCATTTGTGTTGGGATCGGAAAATGTTGGACGTCGATATAACTGTTGAAAGGGAGCAAGGAAAATGAACGGGACAGAACAAGGGCGAACTTCGAGTCCAGAAGAGGACCGGCCTGTCACGTTCGTATGTCAAACTGTCAGAAAACAAGAAAACAAGAAAACAAGAACATGAGAAGGGCCAGAGACCCTATTGGGCTACTCGACATATCTTCTCTGATTCCATCTTGAGGTTCTGACAAGTGTGTTGATGAATCGCTGCCGGGATAGCTAAATCCATGGTTCTGATGTTTGCTCCATGCTACTATTGGTCCAGCACGTTAGAAATGATAGAAAGAGACGTTTGCCAGTGACACTCGGAGTAATTTGCGGAACGGAGTGCTCAACCTCAGCCTGACAAGTTGATGCGCATGGAGAAAAATGATATGGTAGTTGAAATTATGATCCCCTGAAAAGTCATAGCCCAGGCCTTCGCCACAACGTGATTTCTTGTTCGGGTCTTGTTTGCACCCCTGTACCTGACCCCGACAATCTCATCATTACACTTCCTTGGATCAATCTCTCCTCTTTCAGAACGTGAAGAACTCGACAGCTCGTGGTGTTTTCTAGCTACTTTGGATATTTCCTCAGAATTCCTCGGTAAGCAGATACGCCGACTCCGCGCCGTGCTTAATTTATTAACTCCCCTATAAGCCATTTCTACTTAAACCCCACGATGGAAGTTGTTCGACAGAGTTATCCATCTTAGACCTCCTCTTCACATATACACACTGCCCAGTCATGATTCGCTTCGACAATATGCCTCCGGAGGTCATGCAGGCGATGTGCACGCCTATGCATCAGATCTTGCCGCCTCAAGGACCACAGACAGGCCACCTCTACGTCGGATCTTTGTCTGCAGTACAAGACAAAGACCTTCTCATTGAGCACAGCATCTCGCACCTCGTTCAAGTCCTTGACGCACCATGGATACCCCTCTCTGAAAAGGACGGTTTCAGTTGCTACCGGATACAAATTCTCGACCAAAGCACTGTCGATTTGAAACCCCATCTCGAGGCCGCTTGTAATTACATCGACCGCGCCCTTCGGAGTGGGAGAAATGTCCTTGTCCACTGCCAACAGGTCAGCCTGTTCGACTCCGCTCTTGCTCATCATTTTCTGATAATTTTGCGTGATCTATCTTTCGCGCTCAGGGCATCTCGCGGAGCCCTGCCATCGTCATCGCGTATCTGATTCGAAATCATGGAATGTCATACGACAACGCCTTTGCGCTACTCAAGCGAAAACGCGCTTGCGTCAAGCCCAACTCTGGATTCGTCACTGCGCTGAGAGAATGGGAGGCTGATTGGCGCCGCCCCGTTGCGACAAGACGCTTCACCTCCTAGTCTGTAGAAGGCTTTAGACTCCACCTTGGTGAGTCGCTTGGCTGTGATGAGAGGGTTGAAGAAATGACGTCATAACTATACAGGCGGAACCCCGATCTATACCCTCTTGGAGCCAATTTGTTCCGCCACAAACGGCCCCACGAACAATTATTATATCACCCCATTTATCTGTTATGCTACTTAACATCAACTGCTCAATCGCTACGATCCTTGCCTTGAACTTGCTTTGAATCTTTCTTCGGGACACTTACATACTTACGAACTCACTATTGGACTTTCATTCTTGGGCTGGGGTATATATCACTGGCGTCGTCACATCGAGGGCGACGTCATGTTCTTTGTTGTTGTAATAAAGGTCGTATTACTTTATCTAATCGATGTTTGGTTTCGAATGTATTTGTAGTGCCCCAGAATGGGCTCTGCGGTAAGGCCTCTGTCGGTTAGACACATCAATCTCGGCTGATATAACTTCGTTTTGTCACCCTTGGCTTTTCTTGCGCATACAATAATATCTTGGATGCTAAGAAAGTAATAAGAGACTGATGAAAGCCGCAAATACGTCATGCACGTGAAATTCACGTGAAATTATCACCTTGTGACCTCAGAAGCCCTTCTTGGAAACGCCAGTTATTCTAATTAGACTTCATTGTATGATGATATGGTTGACTTTGACTATCACAGGCTCGATTTGACTTGGAGTAGCCATTGCACCTGGCTCAGACTGTGCAAAAACTTGATGGCACTTCAATCATAGCCTATCATATCTACCAATGTACGGATGCATTATTTTCAACGATTGAATGTCTTCTAGAGCGCCACGGAGGTCGGGAAAAAAATCTGCTTTCGTTTTGGTAATCCCCCCCTTTGATTTTGTGAAGGAAGAGGTGCATGTTAGGTGCATGGGGAACAGGTTCAATGAAAATCAGGCTTCCGTGCCACGATCGCGCCTCTCGCCTCCCGCTGACGCAGGATCCCATGTTTTCTTCTCTCTTCAGACATACGCCCTCTTTTTTGGTCACCTCCTCGTGAATCAAAGTAGTATAAAAGGCGTTTAAAATGGTTCACCCAGGCTCATCGGCCTGCGGATCCTTCACCTTCATCATATTCCTTCCTTAGGACTCACATCCTTTTCTAACCCATCGTGAAGTTCGCTTCTATCCTCGGCCTCGACGCCATCGTCTTCGCATTGTGAGTCTACCATTTCCTACTCCACGACACATGTGTTGACCATCTCTCCAGACATCTTTAATACCTTCATTATGGGCTCACAATAGGTCCTTTGCCGCTGTTCGCTAGCAACCGAACAATTCACCTGTGAAGGCGGTCGCATCATGAACATGAGGTGAAACACCAAAACCTCGCCTGCTTCAGCTACTGTGACCGCCATCTTCCACGACGGCCCGCTTTCTATCTACTTGGGCAAGGCTCCTGACAATGTAGCTCGCTAGGACGGCAGTGGTGCCAACTGATTTAAGGTAAGCTTTCTCTTCTATAATTCATGATATCTCTCGACTAACTTCTTGATACAGATCGCTGAATGGGGCTCCACCTTCAACCGCTTCGGTCTCGGCAAGTCCAAGTTCACCACCACCATCCCCAAAAATACTCCTTCCGGGAAATAGTCCTCCATGTCGTG
Source organism: Tephrocybe sp. NHM501043 (assembly GCA_018855915.1). NCBI lineage: Eukaryota > Fungi > Basidiomycota > Agaricomycetes > Agaricales > Lyophyllaceae > Tephrocybe > Tephrocybe sp. NHM501043. The sequence goes on from JABCKO010000013.1 coordinate 82,130, forward strand.
CGGCCTGAGTTCTATGTCGTTTGTGCTCAGATCAATGTTGTCAACGATGGCTCCGGAAACCCATCCAAGGTTTCTATTCCCGGACACATCTGCTCTAGCGATAAGTATTGTTTCTTTTTTTTGTTCTCGTGTAGAAACCTGACAAATCTAATCTTGTGTAGACCCCGGCATCAACCTCGATATCTACGGCCAACCACATCCTACCTCATAATGTCTGGCGCGGATAGATCCGCTACATATCTCTTCATTAGACTTACCCATACCACTACTTAAACTGATATCATTCTCTTAATGTAAAACCTAATTTAATATATTTTTATTTTCTCCCTCCTTTTTAAAGACCGTAAGCGAAACTTTGGGTGCTTGAGTCACTTCCCTTTTATCCCTTGTCAAGTACTTTCCCTCGAACATTTCCAGAATACTGTCCGTATTGTATTCTCCGGCGGCACTCAAAAACCATCGTTTTTTATATTATAATCCTTTCAGTAGCAGGGCCAATGAGCTTGTAGAGAAACTTGTTATGCATTCCTAATTGTGAATTGTGACACGGCCAGGGGTGGAAAAATGCACATGTATGATGTGAAGAACAGTTGTTGCGGGTCCGTACCTTTTTCGATTTGTGCCTCGTGATGGTCCTGTCTTGTCCTGGTGCTCAATTATAAAGTTCGTTTTGTGTTCGTTCGTGTAGTTCGGTAGCCAAATCTGTCGGTAACCTGTGGTGAGCAATGAGCTTGTAATTGAATGCACCGTGCTCGTTTCTGTTTGTGCATGAATTCATCAAGAAAGTCAGAGCGGGGTCTAAATTCCGACTCCTGCCGGTTCTTCTTATCTGCAGATGCCTGTTTTGGACATTCAAAAGGCCATCAGAAGGAAAAGTTTGTTTCAAGTTCGTCGGCAAACGAGAAAGCCCATCAGTCAGGGTTCCGAAATTGGCTGATGAACACAAATGAGCACGAACACAAAACGAACTGAGCGCCCCTAGTCACTTATTTTTCAAAATGTTCCCTGGAATCCCTGCATATGGCGCCCTATCAGCAATATTTGTTGCTATTGCAAGCCTTATCTTCTTGGAGGCTCATTTCCCACCTACACCACCATCTTCTACGACAATTAAGCAGAAACTATGGGTCAGGATGGTGGGGACAGCGGTGGTGTAAGCATTTAGTGCGAATGGCTCTGAAAGGCGTTTGCTGAAAAATTTCTCTGCAACATAAAGACTCCTTACCGTCTTCTTTATGTGGCTCACGGCTATCCGACTTTTATTTGGAGATGATGCAATGAAGCATTTGCAGATCAATTGCTCCACATCAACGCTCCCTTCGACGTCATCGCACTTACCACCAGGCGTATTGATGAGCTACGCCTTGCTTGTTGTCTGTTGCATCTTTCGTATAAGAGCACAACGGACGTTGGTGAAAAGTTTGAAACTATACTTCCTCAGTTGCCTTGGCATCCGCCTCGCCGTCGACTTCATTCACTCCTCGCAAAGAAGCGTGTTGACCGAATGTATTGCGCCTCAGTACCCTCTCTTCGTCAAAATATTCGTGTGGCAGGGTTATAGTGCCACTTTGGTGTCGGTCACATGGGTGTTGGGAAGATCATTCTAATTTTAGCCCTCCATCTCCTTCGAGCTTCGAAAAAAGATGGGACTTGCGAGACTAATGACCCATTCCATGTCTGTGTTTTGTAGAGCGATACACATATGCCGTTTCTAAACTCCAGGGCTGCTATGGTTTCCTGGGCTTACAGTTCATTCGGAATTATGTATATTATGACGAGAATACGAAGAACTTGCCGGACATATCTCCTTTCAAATGGATGCCCTGCCATGGCTTGGGTGCATTAATATATTAATATTCTTAGCACCTTTGGTTATGCATGCACGAATGTCAAGCGAATTCTAACACGTACTTAAAATCACGCCTTGATATCCACTCTCTTTCCAAGATGTTCCCAACGTACACCGTCCTGTCAGCGGCGCTTGTTCTCATTGCGAGCTTCATCTTTTGGGAAGCCCATGTCCCACCCACGCCGCCAGCATCCCAAACGGAGACGAAGAGGCAGATACCATGGATCAGGCTACACGGAATAACGATCGCGTAAGCCAGTAATGATCGTTGTTACTCGATGTCATTACTGAACATCCTTTTGAAGGGTGATAACTATTACTTTCATGTGGCTCACAGCTGCCCAGTTGTTGCTGGGGGAGGGAGCGAGCAAGCTTATAAAGATCGAATGCGCCCAACACACGCTTCGAGGTTCGCTGCACCTGTCACCAGGCGTAGCTATAAGCTACATGGTGCTTATAGTTGGGGGCATCTTTCGTATCAAATCACAGCGTGCATTGGGGAAATACTTCACATGGGAAATTGGCTTGAAGCCAGATCACAAGCTCTGCACGAGTGGCCCATACTCCTTTGTGCGTCACCCAAGCTATCTTGGGCTCTGGATCGTCCGCCTAGCTGTCGACGTCATCCACTCCTCACAAGGAAATGTGTTGACCGACTGCATTGCTGTCCGATATCCTCTTTTCGTCAAATTATTTCTTTGGGAGGGCTATGTTTTCACGTTGGCATCGATCATATGGATGTCGCTCAGGGCTAAATGGGAAGATGAGTTGATGCAGGAGGAGTTCGGGGTAGTTTGGATGAATTGGGCGAAGAAGACGCCATATCGAGTCGTACCGTACATATACTAGACTCTTGGGGTACTTCTTGTACAAGTTCTTTGGGTCGTACTGGGTCTTCAGCTTGTTCAGCCGCTATTGATTCTCTCTGAAGACGCCTTCACAATCTGCGTCATCCTGGGACATCCATAGATCGAAATTCACACCGGAAATGAACGCGTTGGGGAGATCCTTAATCCTATTCTGAAAACAATAGCTTAAGAAACTTCCCCCAAATCTAATAGTTTAAGAGGTGCCAGTTTTAGTTTTGGGAGACTCAAAACTAATTGTTTAAATGATCTTTCTTAAACTAATTGTTTAGGCATTGGTTTAGGGCTACCTCAAACCTCTTTATTTCTAGTGTGCAGCTGTTGACCTGCACACCGAGGATGAACATGTTGGCAATGTCCTTACTCCCAGTCTGAGAACAATAGTTTAAGAAAGTTCCCCAAAACTAATAGTTCACGAAGCACCAGTTTTAGTTTTGGGAGTCCCAAAATCAATTGAATAAGTAATCTTTCTTAAACTAATTGTTTAGGCATGGGTTTAGGGTACCTTGAACTTTATTTCTGGTGTGCTGGCTAATCCCCTCACTAATCTTCTAGGGGTGTGAGCCTCATGTGCCTTATCAGCAAAAAGGTGGGACAAATATAATGACTAGGTTGACCTTCGTATACTGGTTTACTATACCTGTAGATTACTAGCTTTTCAAATCCAATCTTATGTGATTGTTGAGATTTTGATTGCAGTATGACTATGAGTGTAGAATAGCAGAGTATCTGATTAAAACTCACCGAACAAATATTCAGTTATGACAAGGCCACATTGATTTGAATAGCATAACTCATTAGATAATTATTGATATGTCATCAGACATGATAACTATTGATTGCCTTAGAAACTCTGTCGTATAGGCCCTAGAAAAATTTGGGATAAGATGCACTGAAATTACATTAGTGGGGTTGATAAATCCAAATGCACGATGCTCTCTGCAGAACTTGACCTGAAACTGGTGTTTTGCTTCAAAGCTAGCCTTGGCCTTTTCACCAAGCTCATACCACCTGACCCAAAGAAACTCTATAGTTTGCAGGTCATGGCATGTTGAACATGGGGAATTGAAGCAAACATTGGTATGATAGACACCCAGAATGCACACGTAGCAATAGGGATGAACCAAGGACTCATCTGAAAGGACAATTATATCAGAATAAGTATGAGGATTGATTGTATCTTGATCACAGTGGTTGTCATCAGTGGTAAAGTTAATTTAAAGGGCCTTGTGGTAATAAATGATGCTGCCTAGCAGTAGAATCTTTGCTCAGTCTTTGGGACTGATAGAAAAGCCTGGGCAAAGCAGGCATTGTAATAAATGGTCAACAAGCATGCTATAGAATCCCTTGAAACAAATATTAGATGACTTTAACAATCAAAATACAATGCAATGTACCTCTATTGCCACATCATCTTCATGAGCCTTTATTCATTTGAAAGTATTGAGGGGAACAGATTTGCCTCACTACATGTGATGATGTCACTCTGGATCTGAGAATGAGAGGTTGTCAATGTTGTTCAGATCTTCTGGAATAGCATTGAGCTCAATGGATGACTGAAGTTATTTAATTGCTTAAAGATGTGCTTGACGGTGCTCATGCATCCTGATCTGCTTCTCAAAGCAGTGTTTATTTGTCCAAATATAAAATCTCTTCACATGACAATGCTCCTGTTCACCCTGCTACCAATCAATTATTTGATAAATAAATGAGGGGGAGGAATCAACATACCATTTGAGTGGAGTATGAGTCAGTAGTACCATATCACATGATAGATTCCAGATAGTGTACAATTGAATAAAATTTTGGTGTGTCCATCTTGAAAATTTTCACTATATGTTTGCCTCCAGAAGTCAAAAGAATGGGGCCTATATCACCATTCCTCTTCATCTTTGTTGCAGTTGCACAAAGGCTCTTATGGCCTCAGCTGGAGTTTCAACTATGTCAAATTAAGGACAGATCACAGTAGAGAAGTGTCAGTTTTGCTAAGTGAATTCTTATGTCAGGCCACAAAAAATATCTAGTATGCTGTCTGTGTGTAGTTACAGCTTGCAGAGGCATGCCAAGCAGGTGCAATAAATAGAAGATCTTGAAATCTTGAGTCTATTTGTCACTAAAAAAAGTCCTCAAAGCATAGGCTGGCACATTCAAGAATATCTTCAAAATCATGGCTAGTGAGCTTCTTCATTTTGGACATGTTATTGCTGAATTTTCAAATTGTCAAATGTCCAAATGTTGAAACATGGCAGTAGCTACAGAAGCCAATGAGTCAAAGCATTTTAAAGTTTTAAAATCACTTACTTTTGATCTAATTAGGCAATGCTACCTATACCTAAAGTATAAAGCATACAAATTAAATGTGCAAAGGTGTGCTTGATGACTCCAAGCTCAATTTCATGAAGAACATTGATAACAAATAGATTATAAAAGTTCTCACCATTAGAAAGAAGCAGCCTGCTAAAAGTATTCTGAGGAATATCATTAGCAACAATTGTTGTGAGTAATTAAGAAAAAGCATACTCTAATTAGAGTCTTTGAGTTCTTGAGAATATTATCAATTGGCTTTCCATCAGCAATGTAACCTTGTTTGAAGATCTTGGTGCAGGCCTTTTCAATGCATTCCTGTTCAATTTTTGAGTCCATTTGATAGCATGAAGCATACACAATGTTGTGTCACTTTGTTCCCAGTAGCTGAGCCTGTTTTGATGTAACCATACATGTGGTGCAGAATTGCTGACTATTTTGCTTCATACAAGCAATAATAATTCTAATGACATTCAGTAAAAATATACTTAAGATGTTGAAAAAATGTATACCTTTCAATGTAGTCTATAAGGTAGGCAAAAAACTGAATAAAAAACTGCTGCCACATTCTATCACTACAGCACACTACAATCCTTTTCTCACATGCCTCTTACAACTTGTTATTACTCAGGAGAATTTCCAAAATTGCTTGTACAAGCTTGTGCTTCAGATGTTTAAGACTTGACACAGACACAGCTTGATTAAAGAGCTTGATGTAAATATCTTGGATCATTTCTGGAATCTATTTGGATTGTCAATATAAATTCTCCAGAATATCTGACAACTTACTAAAGGCAGATATGCTAGATGGTGAGCTGAGAACAATGTCAGCTTAATGCAAGTGCATTTTGAGAGGCTACCTGTCCATATATAAATTGACCAGAGAGAGGCTATTCTGAAGTTCACAAGATATGTCAAATCAGAATAATTAAGTAATGGAACAACAACCTTCTCAAGGTTGCATCCATCAATTTTTAGAAGCCTTTCTTCTATTTGTAGAAAGGTATCCATGTTGTAAACTTTGCTGTAGACATGTTGCTTTAGTTTGTTGGGTGAAGGTTGTCAGAATTTTTTGAAGCTACACAAATGATACTTGTTAATGCTGTAGTCTTTAAGGAGAGATTCTATGACCTCAAGGAGATCACAATGAATGATGGGAACACTGAGCTTTAGGGCAGCTTACTCATTCCAATGACATGTGCAAACAAGGGGAAGTGGAACATCAACAATTGTTGCCTTCCAGTTGTTAGTGGTCAAATAAAGAAGCTCTGGAAGTGAATTATTGGGAGAGGTAGAATGGGAGAGGGTATGTTCTTTGAGCCATTTCAATTCATGACTGGTGCTAAAATCTTTAAGATTACATGTTGAAATCCAGCTGCAGAATTACTTGATGAACCAAGTTGTTGAGGTCAGCAAGGGTCTTTGTTGTTGACTGGTAGAACTAGTTCATGAGTCAGAATACTGTAGCATTGAGAAACAGTGCAAAAAATGAAGAAAGATTTGTTGTATTGTTTTCAGCAGTGCAGTGAGGCCCAAAGTCTGATAGAGGGCTCCTATCAACACTGTTCTGGAGCTTGATAAATGTCAGAGCATCAGCAATGTGATGAATTGTGAGTTTTTAATTAGGATCTGTTGAGGGAAGCATATTATAATGTTGGAAGAGGCCTATCACATCTGGGTCCATATCAAAAATCTCTGGCTCCAACTGAACAGGTAGAAGGTAATCTATAGCATTATCATTAAGTCTGAGTCAACATCATTGGATGCACTAACTAACAGCCCACTATCTGCTTTAAAGAATGGAAATGTGGAATGGATCCCATGGGACCATGCAGTGGACCTCTCTCTGTATTTGTTGTTTCACTCCTTGGCCATTCTATTCATCTCACTATATTCCCTGCAGATCAATGCCCTTGGCATTACCACTAGCTATATCATTCTGTACACCTACAGCCCAATGCTTCTGCAAAAGGTAACCCTGGGGCCCAATGGAAGTTCATTTCCACCAGGACTGCCAAATTGTTATGCCTTTTTGCGAAAATATTCTGAATGGGTGTTTCACATCTGGCAGAAAACATATGGGGCAATTTTCTCAATTTGGATAGGCAGCCAGTTGTTTGTCATTGTCTCAGATCCACAGATTGCCCAAGACCTCCTTGTAACCAATGGTTCAAAGTTCTCTTCACAAAAGAGGTATTTTATGAAACACCAGATTATTCTTCATGGAAGAGCAATCACTGCCTCTGTATATGACAACATATGGTTAACTGGTATTTTCAATGAAATAGTAAAGCATGCTAATTTTTGCCTCTTAGAGGAAATGAGATCAGAGAACTGCGACCCAATTTCTTTCCTCCAAAGCACTCCAGAGATTCAGTGATGATATGGATTATGAGGTGCACAGCCTTGTTTGCTCATTGTTCTGGGCATCACAAAAAGGGGCAGTCAATCCTGCTGATGATTGTAGTCACTTTGCTTTAAAGTAGTAAGGTTAATTTTAGCTCTAAATAGCTGGCTGACAACATATACAGCAACATGCTCCTCATTTCCTTTGGAATACACACCACATGCACCTCCGACCCTCTTGTTAAGAACTCTCTTCATATTGCTATAGAATTTATGGATCTCACTGGTAAACTAATATTTTGTAGTCAGGGTCGAATATGCACTGATTCCACCACCATCAGGGCCCTTTTCAAATGCCATAGATTTCCTCGAGCCCCTTCAACTGATCCCTACCCAGATACGCAGCAGAGGATATGAACTTTATCAGAGGATTATTAAGGTATATGGTGGCATGATAACAAGGGTTAAGGAACAGATGAAAAATAGACAGGACATCCAAGACTGTCTTGTCAAGACTATTATCCAGACACAGGAGGAAGAGAAGCTAGACTGGGAGGACCTATACATGCTAACTGCTGTGTTTACTTTGGGTAGCGTTCATTTGGTATGCAATTTGCTAATACTTGCAAGTCACAATAAGTTAATTGCTTTCAGACTTCTGGCCTTATTCAGTGGTTTCTGACACTCATTCCTCACCATCCTGAAATTCAGAAATGGGCCCACTAGGAGCTAGATGATAAAATTGGACTCAAATGTTGGCCTACTGCTAAGGATGAGAAGGGCCTGCCATATGTTCATGCTATTATCAAAGAGGTGAGCCATCTCCCCATCATCACACTATACATTAACCCACTTTAAAGGTTCAATGCTTGCATGCACCATTTTGGCTGGCCACACCACATTACTCAACCAATGAATTTGTTTACAAGGGGATGTTCATTCCCAAGGGCACTGCAGTTGTCTTGAATTGCTACTCTCTATACTGAAATGAGGCACATTACCCTAATGTGTATGTAGCCAATTATTGTAAGTCATTGTAAATTGGAGCTGGGTATTTTAACAACTATAGGTAAGAGGTAGGCCATTGTTATAGGCCAAGGGAGTACTGACAACACCTGTAAAGTGTAACCACTCCAAGCAAGAGAACTAAATGATTTATGGATCATTTTTTTGAAAGAAAAAATTAGAAATCACTGGTACCCTAGTCTAAAGCATTTCATAACTGCCAAAGGAAACAACAAGATGGGTACTTTTGTGATCCACAGTTCCTCCATTGGCCTTTCCTAGACAATGTTGGACAATGCCCATAAAGTTCATAATACAGGTTTCTGAGTCCGACCAGGCCTTTAGAGCAATAGCAGATGAATAACCAGACATGGAAGTGTTGTAAGTATAAGAGCCTTTCCATGTACCCATGCAGTAGGTGTTTGCAAAACTGTATCTACTTGAAGTTAGATAAGAGAAAGACTTGTGGACTGAAGTAATATAGCCTACAGTTCCTCATCATTGTCATAACTACATCTCATCTGGTTACCTGCCATCTAGCATTGCACATCACCAATAATGCTTGATGTTGGGACACTTGCATTGTTGATAAGTTTGGGATCTAAAAAGCTGGTATTGGTGTAGTTGGGTGTAGGTGTGGCAACAATGAAGGGTAAGAGGGCAAAGGCAGATGTGATGATGACTCGCATTATGTGTTTGATCTAGGTGAGAGGTAATTGGATTTTTATCTGTTTATATAGGGTCTTGGACATTTATGGGACAATCTGAGGTACCCATAGCTCTGCCACTTCAGATGCACTCATAAGTGGCCCTAGCCACAGTGACTACCCACCTAGGCACTTGTTGTACATATGTATAAGATACAGTTACTGTTGTACAGGATATGTCATCTATCCATCCCAAAATATAACAATATAGTTAGCCAGAGGATCACACGACCATCTATCCACATATATCATTGCTATCTTCATAGTTGACATGGGTATTCCTCAGATAGAGGTTTTCCAGTCAGAAAGCTGATCAAATTCAGGCCTTCATGTGTCTATGATATTATGAAAGCTCATCTTCATCACAAATATTTCAAATTAGACTTCTCAACAGCAGGACCCTTGCTAAGTATTCTTCTTAAGGCCTTACATAGGGACTAAAATAACACAAAATTCTACTACTAGTTACTAGTTTGATGTTATGCATTTTATATTGTGCTATTGTAATTTATAAAATACCCAGTATTACCTATGTTTGCAGCTGCAGATTCATGTCCCACAGATAACAGAAGCTTGAAGCTTAGCATATGAGAATGAAATGCACATACTAACACAATGTACAGGAATATAAAATAATTTATTACCCCTTCTGCATCAATCATGTTTGGCTCAAGGTCGCACTAGTCCTCAGTGGGCCCGCTCCCTTCTGCCTGTGAGATAAGATGTGCCCTAGCATTCTGTTCTTTTCCATAAATATTGAGAATATTCTTGTGGTCAAAAATACTTGCTAGAGGCAAACTTGGAACAGTTGAAATAAACAATATAAAAATGTGCAGTTTAGGCCAAACAATGTCGAGCTGGTCCCTACATGAAAGTAACATTCTTAGTAGCACCATCCTGTCTGACCTCCACCTGGACCTTGGTATGGTCCATAATCTGGGGAAGGGCACTTGCCTAATACAGAAGATCAATTGAGAAAATATAAGGATAAATAAGGGGAAAGGACATACCACCTTGAGGCAGGGTCAGTGGCAGGGGAGACTTGGACCAACCACTACTAGGTATTACAGCATTTCTAAAAAGATTCATTAAATCCTCTGCCTGAAATACAGGACCTAAAACTGGAATGAATGATCAGCACCACAAAATTTGCATTCTGGAATGATGTAGGAACTAACTATCAAACGATGTAGGTCTCAGTCTCCTCAAGAGTCTTGACATGCCAATGCGTGCATTAGTTCATGTTCTCATCTTGTCCTGTTTTATCTCACATCACATTTACTGTCAGGCCTCCATTGGCTCTGATTGTGACCGATTCCGTTGTTTATCCATACAGTATTTGACATCTCAGTGTTAACTACTTTCTATTCTATGCTTGTTCAATAGATTTAGGTACATATATACAGAGCACCCAGCAGAGCATGCCAGGCAAATCATACTTCTTGCAGTTGGGCGATGTTTGTCACCTGGAGGCTGTGTGAGTTGGTGGTCTGATGAAATAGTTTAGTAGTAGATAATGAGTTGAGCATGAGTTAAGACTTACCAATCCTGAGCAATCATGGCCATAGTTACCATATAAACCAATCTGGAACTCTGTTCCCATATCAATATTTGTGGAGGCATTGGTAAGGTGCTATAAGCAGTATGGAATCTCAGAAATTGAGTCGCCATCTGATAAAAGGAAAATGACTTACTTGTAAAGGTGCAGTGATGCTTTGGGGGGTATCTGTGAGGGTTAAGTGGAAATCCCCACTTATGCTATGGATACTGTTAGTGGAGCCATGCATTCTCTTCCTGAAATTCAATGTGGCAAGAAGAGAGTTTGAGTACACTTGGGTTGGCATGAATATATCAGCACACAAATAACATGGCAGGAAAGGCAAGTACTTACAATGGCTAATGCAAAAGAAGAACCCTATATATAGAAATGTCTTGCCAGCAACCACAATCTACAAGAGCAGGTTTGCCGGTCAGTGATGCAACTTTTCAGGGAGGAATTAGGGCCATGTAAAGACTCACTGAAATCAAAGAAGTAATGGTGCATAAGCTGCAAGATCTTCAGCATAAGAATGGTTGAAGCAGAGTGGAAGACTTTAATATCCCTATCTAGTTAAGGCACCAGTGGTGACAATAAAAAGGATCTGTGCAATGATTACTCAAAAGATACATTTATAAATAAACTTCTCAGGGGATAGGGTGTACCAGTTTGTTGATCATTATATCAGATCTGGAAAAGCATGTAGGCAGGACACTACAGCCAAAGGGGTAGACACATACTGGTGCAACCCTTTTCTTGACTGATAAAGCAGAGTACATAGAATCAATGCAATGAGTACATTACCCACTGCTGTGAGAGTGTTAACAGCAATAGATAGGTCCT